>JBBPSL010000587.1:0-11554 GCA_038093555.1 Butyriboletus appendiculatus | reverse complement strand
CACGCGCGGCCTCATCCCTCACGCCGCAGGAACGTCCTTCCAGACCCAATTTGGTCACTTGTATGGGTACGGGGCAACGTACTACTCGTATTTGTTTGACCGCGCGATCGCATCGCGTGTCTGGCGAAAGGTTTTCTCGGCCGAACCGCTGAATCGCGAATTGGGAGAAAAGTATAAAGCAGAAATTCTACAATACGGCGGTGGCAAGGACCCTTGGCAGATGCTAGGTGCATTGTTGGACACACCCCATCTTCAGGTGGGCGACGAGGAGGCGATGCGAGAAGTTGGGAGATGGCGAGTAGAAGATGGGCCTGTGTCAGAGCGACACTAGTTGGCTACCGAAATTTTGAATTTGTAGCTGACTGGAGACATGTTGCGTTGGCACTGAATATGCTTTGAATATTATCATTGGTATTCCAAGGAACAGATGTGGAGAGCAACTACGCAGAGAGCGGTATTGACAGGTGTGATATGCGGTCGTGAACAGATGCAAAGAAAGGGAGGAAGGGAAAATACATATTCGAATAATAATACGTGGACTAGTGCTGGATACGAAAATTTCATCTTGGTAAACAGTCAATACATTTAGTTGGCTGATAGGTAAAATGTCTGTACTCACATTACGACACCTTCTGCCTGCAATTCCTGCTCCATCTGCCGAACCGCCTCTTGCATGGTATATAGCTGGTGCAGTTTTGCTTGTTTCGATGCGAAATCTCCTTGAGAATTGACAGTGGGCAAAACCTGAGGTAACTGTAGCATAGAGAGATCGATCTCTGGTAAAGGTTGAGAGTTGGCAGGGTATTGAGGGAACGTGGAGTAGACGGTGGGTTGATACGTGTCCGCGCCATTAAGAAGTGTTGTCCAATCTATATTGGTCTGCGACATGTCGGGTATCGATGAGTCGAAGGATGTCGTGTAGGGAGCGCCAGTTACATCGGTTGGAAACACACTCTCCGGGGGAGTGACGAATGTATCGCCTCCAATGGATTGTAGCAGGCTATTGAGGTCGGATAAATCGGTTGGTACAGATATCTGGGTGTCCGCCGCTGCTAGAGATTTCAAACATTAATTACAGTATAACGTAGGTGGATGTAAAACTCACGAGCAGGCGGGCACCTCGGTGTGTGTTTCGGATTTCCCGGGATACTGTAATTCTTGAACAGTTCCACTTCCCACGACGCTGAAAAATCTGGTTCGGTAGCGTCAACCGGGGGTGGAATAGCGAACAACGTGTCAAAATTGGTATTGAACCAATCATCAATGGAATATTCATTTTCCATGTTAGGACAAGGCAGAGGATCCGATGCGATGTGGTAACGGGGAGCAGCCACTGAGCCACGCGGACGCTTCGGTGTCCCGTTGACGTCCGCGTCAGAAAGACGTCGCTTGCGAGATGGTAACACATTATTCGTCTCGGGCTGTGGGGAGTGCACAAAGGGAAGTTCCGGCGAACCGTCGTGTGAGGGTGCGTCGATACCGCCTGTGCTTGAGGGTGGAGAAGGGAGGTACGTCTGGGATGTCGTAGAGGCACTACAAACGAGAATAATGAACGCCGAATTGTGGCGAAAAGCAGAGAACGTACCGTAAACGTTTAATGGGCCTCCTGACAGAGGAGGACGGCTGGTTAACTGATTCTATAGATGACCGACGGCGTTTGGAGCCGGCAATAATTGGAGGTGCAACATCTCCCTCTTCTTCGCTTTCATCCGTCAGAGAGTCGTCGAGCGCGGGTACAGGAGGTACTTTGATGGATCGGTCAGGGGAAGGGTATGAGTCTCGAGCTGACTGCGAACTCTGTGTGCCGGATACGTGATACCTTCGCGTTTCCTCCGTCATATCCTTTACTACGGCATCCAAATCACCTGCGAAGACGCTCCTGTCAAAGGTAGATGAATACAGGCCCTCTGCCGCAGCTTTCATCGCGATGAAGGAGTGTGTAATGTCGGGAGATAACATGCGCTGCGAGTCTTCCTTCACCAGTGCACGATAAGCCGCATCAATCATGTCGGCCCTACAGTTGGAAAAACGCTCACGGCAGAGAGTCGTCCAACCGATGCGCCGACGAGCATTGATAAACCAGGAGTTGATGGAAGAAACCTGGCAAGATGATGCAGCTGCAATTTGAGCCTTGACTTCTGCGGAGGGGTATGGATTATGCAAGTTGTGGAGCAGCCATCGATACGCGGGGACGAGGAACGGAGGGGCTGAACTTTCCGCGTTCGGAGTTGGTGTTGGGGAAGGCATAGAAGGGCGAGGCGTACTGTCGGGATGCAAGGTTTTCGGTTGCGCGTTGAGGCCCAGAACATTCATCCGGTGAAGCATGGCGTCACAATCGTTGCGCAACTGAGATGCGAAACTTTCTTCCTCGCGTTTAACATCCAAATAACAACTTGCGATGTTCGAAATACGGGAGGCAACGAAGTGAATGAGGGAAGTTTCGTTACCAATGGTTCCGTTCTCCAATATTGAGGACAAGTCATCTGGAAGTGCAGACCACGTTTGATGGTATGAAGCAACCTTTTTTGCGCCACTCTGCAAGGCAGCCAAGAAGTCGCTCTCGGCAAAGTGAAGTCTTCGAGACAAGTCGACGTCGTGCATGGTGATCGTGTGTGAGTTCAAACGTTCAATGCGAGAGTTCATGTAACACAGGCTTGTAATATCGGCGGTTTACTGGCAGACAATGCGGACATTGAATTGCAGTGATTATATAAACACAAAGGACATTGTTATGTTTACTCCTTGATTTCGTTCATATCATCCTTTCAATCTCATTCACCTACACAGCTGCATGGGTTTCAAGTCGGACGACGCATACGTTGCTCAGCTGCAAGCCATTCTGCGTGTCGCTCATGATCTGAAAGAAGTAGCTGCAGTCTCTCTTCCACCGAGCCAGTCCCTAGCCTCACCCAGCCATCTCCCCGCCGTACCCAACCACCCCCCCATCGTCATTGACTCGATCAAATTACCGAGCCCATGTCCATTACTCCCCTCACTTCTCGAGGCAGGCGTCGGTCATGAGATCGCTTCTACAGCTAGTAGAATATATCTCCTGCGTGCAGAAGAACTTAGACAACGTATCCAAGAGTCAATTTTCGCGACATGGCACAATATAGCAGAGCTTCCAGCCGTTGCACCTGCATTGTCGCCGGATCGATTGATAACAAAAGTCGTGTCAACTTCTACGGAACAATATCTTCGCCGTCTTGAGCAGTGGAAAAGAGAAATTATTCAACGTGTTAAACCAACATCGAGTGCGCCGCCCAAGGCTACCCCAAAGAATGCTTTCAACCACGTCAGTGAAACCATCGTATAGTTATATTACAGTTTGACATGGTCTACAGGAATATGTTCCACTATTAGAGCACTTTTTCGAAGAAAACCCATTCCCGACGCACGCAGACAAAATGTTTCTCGCCAAAAAGTCGAATATGCAGTATAGACAAATCCATGTATGGGTGAGAGCTTCTATTCACCTGGCTGCCTCCGTTTTTGATTGACTTTTACCCTATTAAGTTTCAGAACCGCCGCAATCGCACCAAAAGGGAGGCAAAACCGTTGAGAAAGAAGCCAATGTGTGAGGGGGCAACGAAACCATTGGATGAATTATATGAGCGCATGAAAGACTACATGGTTGACACCGAGTCTCAAGTCCCAAAACCCTCCAAAGTAGTATCGTCAGAGGGAACTGGCAAGGTAAGTTCTGTCTCGATTACGCTACAAAACCAGTGTTCTTATTTCCTGATAGATGGAGATCGCACGGATGGACGTGTCGAAGGATGCCTTTACATCATCTTCACCATCCCACGCATTTCCGTCGTCTTATCCACCTACCTGCCATTACGACCCATTCCCCTGCAAAAGTGGCCCTGTTCATTTCAGCAAGCCAGAATGGAGGCGCGTGTTGTGCGGGAAACCCCCACTTTCTCACCCGACCAGTATCGACGACCTAGTCGAGGCGTTTTCTCAATTAAATGTTCGAGATGAATCACGCTCTAGAGGATCTCCCGAGCTGCAATCACATGCTGCGACAGTTGCAATTACTATTATACCGTCTCGTGCACCTCACCCGTCCCTGATGGTCCGCGAGTATATACAACCAACGAATATCGTTCAGCTTCACCCATCCGTCCGCGCACCTATCTCCAGTTCGAAAGGTTTCCAATGTCCTAGCCCTACCTCAAAACCTGTTACATTGATACCCCTCTCGGTCCCACCCAACAAGAGCGAGCTCCCTAGGAAGCGGAAGACTGCTCCGTTACCGCGGCGTTTTCCCAGCCGAACGCAGGACAGTCGCCGAGATGCCACACTGTCAGAGAGCTCCTCGATGTCTTCCTCCTCGCCTCGCTTGTTCTCTACGGGCTCTGAGAGCAGTAACTGTTCTCTTCCAGGTCTCGGATCATTGTCCACGTCATCAGACATAGCAAGCATCCAGGAACTACCCCAGTCATTCGGGTCACTATGTCGCTCGCCGTTTGACAGTCCAATTCATCTCTGTGGTCTGGGAGATATGGTGGCGATCTCCTCGTCCGTTTCGTAACCAGCCGCGAGGGCTCTTTTCCGTCGATTCCAGCGTGGTAAATGCCTCGCACCTGTGTTCCCGGTTACCACCCCCCTCAGGTCCGGTTACATAGGGAGACTAAAAAACGGGGGCCACACACGGCACGCGAATTTGACCGGAAACGCAAAAGCTGTGCACGATGGTTGCTGCCTGCCGTGGCGGCCACAGTTCGGCGAACAGTCTGTGGCAGCACATGGAAGTAAGACTCGGGTGTCGCCCACTTTAGCGCTCTGTTTCATGGCGTACATGACACCCGCCCGAGCTTTATTTCTTTTTTTGATAATGGGCATAATGCTCTTTATGCCTAGCATCATGGGCCGTTAACGCCACGTACTGTTAGGACCTTGCTATCCTACGACCCAAGATATCGCTCCTACACGACGATCTCCACCAGACAAGGAGACGAGGAGGAGAAATGAGTATATCAAGACTGGGGAACCAGTCATGTATCTACGACAGTATATATACACGTACGATGGAATGGAATCCAAACCTGACTAATGCAAACGGACCAACCAGAACGAGCGGAACAGACTACACAGACTCGGAATCGGAGAGACGGGAAAGATAAATTCTAACACGTACACATAAACTCTAAAATAGTTGCATAGCGAATATAATGCGACGGTCTTTAGAACCACACCTCCCTGGACCTCAAACATTGATGTGCACATTTTAGCATCATGCCGATGTGTATCGTGAAACTTGTTTAAGAGTAATTGGACAGAGCGTTGTATCAGCACGACATCGATGACAGGATCTCCAAGCCAGCGCAAAGTGATCACGATAGAGTACAAGTGTGACGAGCGAAATACGTGACGTCCAGCCAATGGGACGGCACAGCTTGTAAGTTTTCCGAGATAAGTAACGTAATAAAGATATATGATACAGGATAATGTTTGTCTGTCTTTTGCAAAACTAATCACATGACACTTACAGCGCAAAAACAAAAGCTAGCACAGTTTCAATGTCCCGATAATAACACCCTGATGTTGCTCACGAAGTAACCGTAGTCCAAACATGAGGAAGTTGTAGAGCAGAGATATCAATGTCCGGGAGCGCAGAATTGACATAGGACCGAGGAAACATGGGATCGCGGGTAGGTTCTGAAGGGTCTTCATTGAAGAGTGCAGTCCAGTCTATGGTCTGCGAAAGATCCGGCAGTAGTGGCAGGCCTTGGGATACAGGGTCAGTGACTGAAGCCATTGTGGGCGGTTGCATTATCTCTGGAGGTGCGACAAATCCACCAGTTTCAAGAGATTGTAAAAGATCGTCAAGTGCGGTCAAATCGGTTGACGACAATATTTGATTGTCTTGAATGGCTAGCAAGATGTCGAACGTTGGCTACAGTATCCCAGACAGGAGGACACGGACTCACGAGGGGTAAGAACCTTCTGTGGATTTTCAGGTATACTGTAGTTATTAAATAACTCGATTTCCCACTGCATCGAAAGGTCAGGTTCGACGACATCAACTGGCGGTGGGAGGGCGAATAGAGCATCAAAATTGGTTTTAAACCATTCGTCGATGGAAACTTCACTTTCCAGGGTAGAAAGTGGAAGAGGGTCCAAAACGGCATGGGAGCGTGGTCCACCCATCGAATCTCGCGGGCGTTTTGGCAACATAATCGCTTCTGCATCGGATAGGCGTCGTTTGTGCGTATTGGGGTTTGTCAAACCCTCGGTGATTGGAACAGACCGCGGCATCTGACCTTGGGAGCCAATTTCTAATGGATCCTCTGTGCTTGTCGACGTGGATAGTAGACAAACGTTGGGTGACGAAGAGAGGCTAGGGTAGGATGGACAAAAGAATTAAGGAACGCAAAGACAATGAGGACAGCGACGTACCGCGGACGCTTCACGGATCCGGTGGCCACCCTGTAACTAGCGACGTGAGCTGGTTCAGAAAGTGACAAACGTCGTTTGCGACCAGCTAATAATGGGGGCGATGTATCTTCTTCATCTTCACTCTCATCTGTCAGAGAGTCGTCGAAACCGGGCACTGGCGCAGAAGAATACGAGAGGTCGGATGGGGGATAATAAATTTGCTTTGCCAAGTTTTTCTGTGATGATATGTCCAGCGTGCGTGTTGATTGCTTTCGCGTCTCCAAACACTCTATTTTTCTGATGCCACCGCGCGCGCCGTCCCTTGCCAATACTTTGTCTTCAGGTAGCATGTCCTTCAGAACAGTATCGAGATCGCCAACAAGAGCACTCTTCGTAGAAGTCGCATAGAGCTCTTCTGCCGTGACTTTCATGGCCACAAAAGCATGGGTAATTTCGGAGCACGGGTGATTTGGATCGCCCATCACGAGCACGCGGTACGCAGCATCCACAGCATCCGCTCGGCAATTACGGAAGAAATCGCGACACAACGTTGTCCAGCCAATTCGCCGTCGTGCATTAGCAAACCATGAGCTGACTGCGGAGACGGGGGTGTTGTATCGCTGAGCTAGGGATACTTTGAACTCTGATGAAGGATAGGGATTTGCGACGTTCTCCAGGAGCCAAGAATAAGCTTCAGGGATGAAAGAAGAGGCGGTGTGGTAGGGAGAGGGTGAACATGTATTGAGGTTGAGGATAGGGAAAGAGGGGGGAGGTACGGAAGATAGCGTGAGGCAACACTCCATGAGTGTTGAGACCCGAGCCACTACGTTGTCCGCGACAGCAAGTGTAGCACTGTCGATTTCTCCGGAAGCTGATGCTTGAGAGATCCCGTCCAACAGTGATGTCCAGGTGTAGTCATAAGCCACAAGCCCCACGTCTCCGGTCAGCATTGCAGATACGAGATCTTCTTCGGCGCGAGTGAGTTCGCCAAGTAGTTTGGCGTCCATGATTGTGAGAGCACAGTTGAAAGGTGCACGACTCACTAAGTTACTGCTGTGGCGCTCGAGGACAATGCGGACCTCAAAACCATCTACTTCGGTGCTTAGTCAGGACAACAGGACCGTGGATCCGATCTATATATGTATGGTATTTTCCGAATATCTCTCAAAGACTGCCATTGACACAGTGCCACTTGGACGAACTCATACCTGGCGACAGGTCGACTAAAAGCCAATTACTTTGACTCAACCTCTGCCTATGCTAGTAGTATATGATGTACTGTAATAATGATCAACTTTTCTCTGTTTACGAGCTATTTTAAGTGAGGATGACTAAGCACAATGGTAACATTTTGCCCAAACACATCTAAATAGTCACAGCACTCTACGAGGAATCTTTGTTTCACAAACCTTTCCCTATTCTTTACATCCAACGCCATGGCTATCGCTGCCGACCTTCCAACATCAGGAAACATTGTTCGCGATACGCAACGTACTTTCCAACATGCCAGTGTACAACCTCAACCCCCAAACTGCCGTTCGTCCGCGATACCGCGAGTTTGCTTACCAGATCCCCCCTCTCTATACCCCTCTCTTATTGCTATCGGGGCAGAAAGGGTGGTTGCGAAAGAAATGGATCGCGCTTACAACGCTCGTACTCTGGAACTTCGGTCATACTATGAAAGCTCCATTACCAATGCTTTCACTGCACTCACTGATTTCCCTTTCCCTCACGATTCGGAGAAGCGGATCTTGGACAAATTTGCTAGTCTGTACTTGACGAAAGTCATGTCATGGATAGAAGATGGTGTGGCTGCGTATAAAAGTCGCCAGAAACCAGCGAAACAGGTGGTTAGCAATGATCATGTATCGAGGAGTACTAACCTCCGACCAGCTTTCAACACGGTTTGTCACATTTTTGTTCCGTCGTGCTAAGGCTCACGGTTGTCAATATAGGATTATGTTCCCTTTCTAGAACACTTCTTTAACGAAAATCAGTTTCCTACTCACGCGGACAAGGTCTTTCTCGCGAAGAAGTCTGGCATGACATACCGACAGATCCATGTTTGGGTATGTGTGATGTTGATTGAGGAAATTATACTCATGTCCCGCAGTTCCAGAACCGGAGGAATCGTACAAAGAAACCGAACGGAACTTGGAGAAAAAAACCCGCCTGTGAAGGCGCAACTCTCGCGCTTGATAACCTACGCGAGCGCATGGGAAAGTATACTGTTCGCAATGAACAAACTTCTTATCCGCCCCTTGAAGCTTCTCGCTCGAGCCACTCCGATGATCGGCAGTCAACGCCGACGGTATGCAACTCCATTCAGTCCAAGTCCCACATACTCAACAATTTCACAGAAATGTTCTTCCGAAACAGTGGTGCATTGCATGACTTCCCCAACAAAAGATAATAATGTACTTGATAGGTGTACTGCACCACTACATGCCTTCCCGTCTCCATACCCTCCAGTTTGCGCTTATCAACCATTCCCTCTCGAATCGCGTGATCAAAATTTCTCGGCATTTCAATGGAAAAGACATCCGAATCGTAATACCTCTTCGCAAACCGCCAAGACCGATATCAGCGATTTAGTGGATCGGTTCGCTCTCCTTAGCGTGAGGGACATCTACTCCAAGCGATGTCGAAGAAATTGTGGGGGCATGCAGGACTCACTTTCTGCCACATACTTCGTTACTATCACGCCTCCTCCGGCGCCACATCCAGCATTGGTTAAGCCGACGAAAGTCGCGTCTTCCTTCGCGCGTCGGTCGCCGTTCCCCATCGTTCGGGCATCGCAGCCGACTTCACAAATTTTCACCAGGTCCATGGCATCATCCACTCCTATTTCACCGCCCTCCCACTTGGAGAATGCCATTTCTATTTCTTCTCGGCGGAAGGTTTCTCCTCTGCCAAAACGGCATCTTCGCCAACCTCTGACCTGTCACAATGTGACACCAGCTACGTCGGATGTATCGTCTTCCACACCGTCGCCTTGTTCCTCCTTGCGGTCCTTGTCGGATTCTTTCGATTTCGGAAGAGAGGCATTATCTTCAGTGCCATGTCCTGGCTCACCGACCCCTCATTCGCTGTCACCACAACCACAGACCTGTCCAGCTACTCAGGAACTCCAGACGAGTTCATAGACTCTATCCAGGCCAGCCCTTATGACTTCGATCCCCGGTTCGCGACACTAAGCACACCTATGTCACTGCGGGAAAATCGCGGTGATCCATTGCTCGGGACATCTGGCTGCTTCTGCCAGCCTATACAAATTTTTCGCTGACGTGGGCCTCGTCACAACGACCTTTGGACGCTGTATATGATCACCCGACGGTCCATAGACGCAGGCTAGATGTCATAACATATGACGTCCACTCTGCTCAAGTTTCGAACCTTCTGTGGGTTGCCTGGATTCGCTACTAGATTTTCCCTTGCCACGTTTTGCTGCAGTCACATGGGCTCATTGTACTCCAGAGCATGCGCGACAACGGAGACAAACTTTGCGTCATTTACCAATTCAACGATGTAGGTTGTTGATGCACAGTGACACTCTTAGGATCTACCACTTTCCATTATGGAATATCCTCTCGCCTGCTTTTTTTGACCATCTCTTGCGTGCTGTCGAGCTTTGAATGCACGTGGCATCTCGGTTTCAATTTCAAGGGCCAGATCTAGCTTGTAATTTGCTTAAAGCTCATGCTACTACCGGTTCACATCACAGGCAAGCAGAATTCAGTATACATTGAATACCAGAACATGTCACGCGAATCGACTCTTGATCAACTATACGAAATCCATCAACGTGAGGGACGCAAAAAAAAGGTGGTACACGCTTACCGTTTTATCACCCGAAAGGCCCCTTCGATCCGTCATGGATATCGACGAGTTCACCGAGAAGTTCTCTCGAATGAATGTTTGGGACGGTTCCCTCTCTCGATCCCGAAGGGAAGGCAGGGAAAGTGACGTGTGATGGTTCTGCAGCCACTCGTCTGCCATTACTGTCAAGCCTTCGCCCGCTCCGCACCCGGCTTGTAAACGAACAGCTGCTGCTGTCGTGTCTGCTCCCCCTCGAATCACTTTCCGATCAGTACCCGCGACCACATCTTCCTTGCTTGTATTCAGATCACCTAACACTCATTCCAACACATGCTCATCGACGTAAAATTGCCCCGCTACCTAAACGAATCCCTTCTGGGCCATCCTTTAAGCTTTACCCTCGACCGGGAGATCTCTGGAAGTTCGATGAGTTCTTCGTCGCTTACTTATGATCCTCAAGATCGTCGTCGTCGTCGTCTGGCTCCGAAACTTCAACACAAGACAGCAAGTTCTCTTATAATTTGTCGTCAAATTCATCTTCCATTGCTACGACCCCGGAGACATCACCTTCCCCGCTGTCTCATCCGGTATGACTTGAGTCTAGCAATTTCAGGTGATTGGCTCTATCAGTCACCCAACTGGGAGACGCTGCTCGCTGCTGCACAAATACGGCGGTTCCTGGGGTCCGGCTCTTACTTAGACCTGAGACGATAACATTCACCGACCTGCAAACATTACAACAGGGGTTTTACTGCGGTTGCTGATATGGCACTTCATGCCTCACAACCATCTGGCTGTGATGTTCTCTTTGCCTTGTTCTCGTACTTACCCCTCCAAGGTCTTGGTGTTGTATTTGTTCTGCTACAACTATTAGACAGTCCTCCGCGGCGACATATGCATTACGGAATTGTGGAGTCACAGAGACAGATTTATTTTTCATCATCCAAGGCGAGCTTACTTTAACATATATATTTAGTGGTAGTTCTTACTATGTACTTCACCCAAAACGGCTTTTGAGCAACTACCGATGGGAGTTAGAGTGGTATATATGACAGGAAAACTGCTCACCGCTCCCCCGACTTCCATCATACTAAGTCCTCCGCTGTTCGTTCCCCCAATGAATGCGGAAAGTTGCTTCTGAGCCACGAGCTTTGCAAGAGTCATCGCCGCGCCATTCATAGCGCTTTGTTTGTCCCCGCCACCTCCCCCGACAAAGGCACTCCCCGCTTCTTTCATGACCAGACCCATGAGCTGGTTTCCTCCACCTTCACCCAGGCCACCCGATACGAGGGAGCCGACGTCAATGCCAGATTTCGAGCTGATGGAAGAGAGAGCCTATTCAACACGT
>JBBPSL010000585.1:0-11576 GCA_038093555.1 Butyriboletus appendiculatus | reverse complement strand
ACAACCCTGGTCTGCTGAGCTTCCAAGTCACCGAAATATGGAGTCTGATGAAGTTCGCCGAGAGCCTCGTGCTTAGGAGCTATGCAGATCCACTTTACGACGCGTTTGTTTGGCTCGTCACCCACCCGGAGGTTCACAAAACGCATGTTTCTCTGGACATCCAATCGGGTTTGTTGTTTCTCGATGCACTCGCAAAGTCACTGATCACATGCTCAGACTGGGCCGAATTTAATTTGCTCACGCCGAGTGCGGTAATCATCCCGGACCCAGCTAACCCTTATCCCCCTACGAACACCGTCGCTTCTGACACCCGTGTGCAATGGGGTAAGGAGTATAGCCACGCCTATGAGCGTAAAACTCTTAGGTGTGTAGGCAAGATGGTGGCAATTCGTCCCTAACTGGCTCCCTGAAGGTTCTACGTCATCAACGACGGCTCTCCACTCGATTTTTCCACTTCTCATGGAAGCTCTGCAAGTGGAGGTGCGGTGGGTAAAGCGATCGTCACATTCGAGGATGTAGGTGCATGTTCAGTCTGTTCACGCACCGTCTCACTCTTTTCAGGCCACCTACACGAATAGCCTCATAACCGGTGAGCTTTTTTTTCATTTTGTACAGTCCATTTCTTATCACACGAGTCTGGGAAGATAATGTGTGGAAGTGAGCATCTAATCTCTTCTCGTGGATGTAACTCCTCATGGTATTACAACAGCACAAAGTGGTTCTACAATGCGCCTGTCAACAGCACTCCCGAGACCCGACACAGGATTTCCAGGGTTCGCTACACTTGGAGTGAGATCCTTCGGGAGTACCTCCACGACAACGTCGAGAAGTGCCAGAACGCGTAGGCGCGGGCTCGATCCGCAAGCATTTAATGATTTCGTCACGTTGAGGTGGAGTTGTAAGATAACTTGGCGGTGTAACAGAGAATGACTGCTTGTATTGCAAACCTGAATTTGTGGCTGATGCTGTTGTACATATCAATCGATGTTAAATTGTATGTGTTTGTTTTACACTTGAAGCTTGATGTGTGACTGCCTAATATCTTGGCCCTGGTGGGGCTGCACGTCTGTGACCGAGTACATATTCTCGATCCTTGTTCACTCGGGCAGGTCACCTCCACTACAATCTAGTACCTACGCCCTCCAATATGTCGTTTGTCACAGAAATGTCACAGGGAGTCACGTTAGGTCACGGCGACTGCTCGGTGTCGGAGGGAGAAAAATGACAAACTCAGCTTCGGCAGGTGACTCACTGGGGTGACACAACCAGCTATTGACGATCTCGCTCATTTTTTGCTTCAAATGAGCTCGTTCAAGTTCGCAGTATGTTATGATGTAAATGATACCTATGTGTGGTTAAAACTGACGGGGATGTTGGAGCATGGAGGGCATAGTAATGAGCCTCAGGCTGCAGTCACTATTAGATTAATTCATATGTCGACGATGCTTGCACCTTCTTCACGCGGGGGATGTGCGCCTCCAACTACTAGGGAGCTGGCACACGGCGTACGCCATCAATCTCCAGTCTGCATCTGAGTCGCACCCTCATCCGAAAGGCGGCGCGCGGAACCCTGAACGAAACGGTGCTGATCACATTTCCGACACGCTGACGCTGTGCTGAACACCCGATGCACGTATTAACTCGCTTCCCCGTGGGTTACTACGTACTAGTAGGTACTAGATGAGTATTGACGGGACCTCTCCAAGGTCCCGACTTGCCCCTTCTCCCCTTAATCTCAGAATGAACATTGAGGAGCCTACCTTTCTCCACTTTACCTGCGGCAAGTTTTCGGGTAAGGAGCAAACCGTCCTGTCACCGCTTCCCCGGATGGAATCGAGTGGAAGATCCTATCGCATCTCCAATATAAATGGGAATTCTGGTCAATACATTCCCCTGCGGATTCAATGCGCCGGGGGAGCGAGAATTCATATATGTGGCACGTTCACCTGCGTCTTTCAAGGTTTCGCAAAGGACCGGCTCCGGTGAGGATTTAGAACCACCAACCGGTATCTTTCATGTCCTTTTGGGGTTTCTAGCGTGTGTAATTTGATGTTACGTAGCACTACCAATAGTAAGGGGGGTAACGTCTTCTCGCGGGGTTCTAGCCACAGATACCATTTCTTCCAAAGTGTGGGGCCACACGTGCGTTCCCTTCCTGCCCCTCAGTTTATTCCTGCTTACTCCCCTGATCGCCGCTTCCAGAATGATTCGTCTTGCTACGCATTCGACAGATACACTCGATATATCCAACATCCTATTATTTCCGTCTCCTCTCACGTCCGTTCTCGTATTGCATATCGCCTCGCATTCAATCTGAATGCATCTCCCAGATCCTGTTAGTAGTAGCGCAATGCCATTATCAAACGCTGAAACGTCATGACACTGTCAAGTTTGATGAATTTGTACATCAACTCATGAACACGAGGCAGACGTTTGCCTCGTCGGGCCCATTAGGTCCGGGAATCAGAACGAGCGGATATGATGGTGTATCTGATCGGCTCTCCTAGGCGTTATCAAATTCTGAAACGTCATGACACTGTCAAGTTTGATGAATTTGTACATCAACTCATGAACACGAGGCGGGTGCTTGTCCCGTCGGACCCATTAGGTCCGGGAATCAGAACGAGCGAATATGATGGTGTATATGATCGGCTCTAGGAGGCGTTATTCGGCTGCGATGCTGAGTCTGTCAGGCGAAATAACATTCGATGGTCCTTTTCGTACTATACACTTTGGGTATTGACCGATCTCACTCCACATGCGTCAGAAATATTCTCCCTCGGCACAAGCTTGCGTCCTGGCCCCAATCTCGCGCAAGTACCCGTCGAGGATGTCATCCCACAAGTACTCCGAGCCGCCTCTTTTTCTCAGTCGGAACGGTTCTGGCGTGAGCGAAACAGTAGCGCCGAAAAACCACACCGTGTTCCAGACGTTGTCGGTAATGTTGTCGTTGAGGTACTGTTCCTGTGTACACCCACCGTCAGTCAAGTTAAAAATACCATATGCGGCGGTCAGAGCGGTCTGAATAAGAAAGATGGTGCACGTACACCTTCGATGAGGGCTTCCGCCCTCCCCTTGCCAGGTGAAGCGCCGTTAGTACCGTGCGAGATCGAAAAGTCGATTGGGCTTCCATCATTGACAATAATGAATCTGAGAGGAGGTCAACGGCTCAATGGCGCTGTCGACTCATATACTGCAAGGTCACACATGCCTCAAGGTTTGCCTCTGATAATCATGGCTGTATTCTTTTCCCCACTGTACACGAGAGGGATTGGCGATCGTATCCGGCGGAAACGGGTTCGCATCATCCCGAAGAATGAGCGCACTTGGAGTGAGGAGGTTAAATTCGCCCCCTGAAGTTTTGGCCAGGTAGTAAGTGTACACACCCTCTCTGTAATGAGATGGAGAGATCTTACAGTCACTTTGGATGTCGAAGATGACAGCGGTCTTAAAAACCCTTGGGTGAGTGAGTATCCACGTAAATCCCCGACTGAGCTCCTCTGCATAAGACTTCAGGATGTTGTGGGGAGACGCGGACATCAACGACCATATAGAGTTCGTATGAAAGCTGATATGAGTCGGCGTTGACGTGTATACGCTGTCAGACCATTTTGAATACGTTTCCCAATTCGTCGGGTTCGCTGTAAGGCTGGCGGAGAATTGGGCATCGCCACCCACCGCTGTCACAATCCTCTGAAGGTATTCCAGGAAGACCTTGTACTGGGGCTCAGTCTTGACCCGCTCGTTGTATTCTCCCCCGTTAGGTATGCCGTTGAAGTAAGCCTTGACATCCGTGACGAAGTTGGCGTTAACGGCCCCATTGTCATTCAATGCCCACGCATTCTGAGAGTCAGCATGAGCATGAATGAGCGCGTGCCTCAGGGAAGTGTTTCAGGGAATGTGGGACACATACGAGCTGGAACCGCCCTCCATAATTGGATTTCACAATCACATGCGTACCAAAACGCTGAAAAAAGCTCCTATACTCCGCCAAAACGCTCTCGTCGTCGCCGTTGAAATGCGGCGGTAGATCCTCCACCCCTCGTAACAGTGCGTTTGCGTTGAGCAAATCGATATAGTCCGCGAGGCTTGCCACGTAGGCAGAATGTGTGAAGCTGTAGAATGCATATTGGTTCTGGTGGATGAACAAACGGTCCTGCGAGAGCACGATAGCGCCGTCAGTACCCGTGACGGCAAAGTAACGTGCAGGGAGTGCCGCATCCGAGCTGAAAGCTCTCCGTGCCGCGCTGCCGTCGGGGTAACTCAAGAAGTTGCCTTGAAATATTGAATCCTGCGATATGCGAACGGCCTCGGGGACATAGTACACCACACCATCTACAATGTAGAGGTACTGAGGTGTTGAATCGTCCAAGTGATAATAGAGACGTACTGATCTCGACTTCACGGAGATCTTCATAGGGGTGGAAATTGATGATTCGACGACTCTTAATGACCGAGCTCGATGCCTAAAATCGGGGTCATCGGGTTTGATGCAACGTGATGTCGTATATACGGGACTTACAGCGCGCAGGTCCATGGTAGGAGAACGGGAGAGATCGATGCTATAGCCAAGCCATTCGATGGCTGGGAGTTCAGGAATAGACATCTTATCGTATAACATTGCAGAGCGATCTGGGGAGAGGGTTGCGTGAGTTCACTCTGTCGGGCCCCCTGAATTTATACATGCTAGTGGGGGGTTAAGAGCCCGTAATAAGGAAGGTTCAACAGGCTTAGCGTGGTCTATAGAACCAAGAAGCATCTACATACCTAATTTGTATAGCAGAGATCGATTGCCATTCGTGTACCGTCTCGCTGTACCGGGAACGTTTGCGCAACCGTCTACAGCCGCGGACAATCAAAGTCACCTAGAACTTGACGAGTTTTCACGACACAATAATGCATCCATAAGGAATGAAAACTGTGATGGCCTACGAACATCCGCCGTGTGATTGTACGAGCCAACTCTCGATATGGGGGTCTTCTGAAAAAGAAACAAAATGGCGTAGGAAAATGGAAAATGGAAAATGGAAAAATCTGGAAAAATGGGCAAACGACTTGTTTCTCTGGTTTGTGAATAACTCTGTGAAGACATTGTAAGCTTGTCATGGTTGTCAGAAAATTTGACGGAGACTGACTGGAAAAGCGGCCTTCTGCACTTGAAGCTGTGCTAGCCTTTACCCCAAAAAGTATATACCCAACAAATCTAAGTTAGTAATGTCTGCTTTTCTACTCTTTTGGTGATTGGGAGAAATTTTTCACAGTGACGTTGATTTGGACCAAAATCGGACTTTATCTTATCAACCACAGGACACAGCATCGTTTCTTTCACTCTATCGCCTACGCTACTTGGCTCACGCCATCCCACTCCGAGCGACTCCATACTGCGGTATAAAGCCATTCTGATAGACTAGCATTACTGAATCTCGTACTCTCCTCCCTTTCTTTGTTCCTCGAAACGCACGCCCGAACGCATTATGGTCGAGGTCAAGAACAAGGTTTGCCTGATGTAGGTTGATTTGCGCGATCATCTTCTCCCAAGTTCACCCTAATCTTTTGTTCGAAAGCGTCCACGACGGCTGGGGAATCTCACCCAAGAAGGGCACGAAAGGAGATGCCATCGAGGCTGCTGATACCACCAACATGGATACCATCGCCAAAAATCACGCATACCGCACACTCTTCGCACATGGAAACGCAGTGGGCCTGAGCGACGGCCTCATGGGGAACTCAGAGGTTGGGTACGTCCATCTTGATTCGGACTTTGCGCATACGTGATTGTCTCCGTTCGTTTTCTGATGCCGTTGCGATACGTTCATTACCAGACACCTCAACATTGGTGCTGGCCGGGTCGTCTGGCAGGACATTGTCCGGATCGATGTGTCGATTGCAAAGAGACAGTTTCACCAGAACCCGACAATCCTCGAGAGCACGAAGCGCGCCAAAGAGGGAAACGGACGTCTGCATCTACTCGGTTTGGTACGCATACAAAAATATGGTATGCGTTGCGATCTTTGACGTCATACTTGCAAGGTCTCGGATGGCGGTGTTCACTCCCACATCAAACACCTCAAAGCCCTCCTCGAGACCGCCAAAGAATCTGGCGTGCCTCACACCTATGTTCACTTCTTTGGTGACGGCCGTGACACTGCTCCATCGTCAGCCAAGGGTTACGCCGAGGACTTGCTTTCTTTCTTGGAGTCCGAGTCGTATGGTGAGCTGGCTACTGTGATCGGCCGATACTATGCTATGGATCGTGACAAGCGCTGGGAGCGTGTCAAGATCGCTGTCGAGGGCCTCGTTGACGGTAAAGGTGAAGAGACGGACGATGTGCTCAAGACCATCCAGGAGAGGTACGACAACAAGGAGACAGACGAATTTTTGAAGCCCATTATCGTCAATGGTGCCGAAGGACGCATCAAGGATGGAGACACGTTGTTCTTCTTCAACTACCGCTCGGATCGCATGCGTGAGATTGTGAGCGTCATTGGGCTACCGGACAAGCCCATAGAAGTGAACATCCCTAAAGATCTTGTAAGCTTCTCCTTTCACCATCGGTACTTGATATATGACTGATCCCGGACCAGCACATTACAACGATGTCCCGCTATAACGCCGAGTTCCCATTCCCAGTAGCTTTCCCACCACAAGCAATGACGAACGTGCTCGCAGAATGGCTCTCCAAACAAGGCCTTTCCCAAGCTCACATTGCTGAGACAGAGAAATACGCCCACGTCACCTTCTTCTTCAATGGTGGTGTCGAGAAACAATTCCCGTCCGAAGAACGCTACTTGATCGCTTCTCCAAAAGTCGCGACATACGATTTACAGCCACACATGAGCGCACAAGAGGTGGCCGACAAAGTTGCCGAGGTGGTTTCGAGCAAGAAACACGAATTCGTCATGTGCAACTTTGCGCCTCCCGACATGGTAGGGCACACGGGTGTGTACGAGGCCGCCGTCCAGGCGATCACGGCAACGGACAAGGCTGTCGAGACGATCTACGAGGCGTGCGAGAAGGCTGGATATATCTTGCTTATCACCGCTGATCACGGGAACGCGGAGCAGATGGTGAACCCAGTTACCGGGGAACCGCACACGGCACACACAACGAACAAGGTCCCGTTCATCATGACTGGGAAGGACCTCGAATTTGTCCAGGACGAAGAGGGTGCGACGTCTCCGGAGGAAGCGGGAGCGTTGGCAGATGTTGCGCCGACCGTGCTTGCAATTTTGGGGTTGTCGCAGCCTGAAGGTAAGTGGTGATGATCGATGTTTAGGTTCATCTTGACTGATGCGCTTTTTTGTAGAAATGACCGGGAGGTCATTGTTGAAGAAGGATTAGACTGTACAGTACATAGAGCAAATATGTTAGCCTCGACATAGAGGGCTTCACGGCCTTGAGATATCACATGATCTGACGTCACGCAGCTAATAAGTATGACCCTTGCTCCGACTCCTCTTTCGAAACACATCATCTACCAATAAATAATGCCCCCAAGAAAACGCACAAACCAATCCAAGCGTACGCCTCCAACGTCGCCCCTTGCCCCCGCGTTCCATGTACCAGCAGATCAACACCATCACCTCCGTCACACCGGCCCAAGCATCAGCACCCGCCCCGGTGTCAGCGATGCGCAGTCAGTGCCCACCTCCGAAAGCCCATCCACTCAACAGGGCCCTCGCGAGCGGAAACCGCTCGCAGAGGTATCTCCCCCCGGCGCACGCACGTCATTCGCCAAGTTCATCTATGCCCTCCTCTTCTTGGTGCTGTTGCTCCTCGCATGGCACGTCTACGGAATGGTGACGTTGTTGGAGAGGTTGAAAGACGAGGTCGGATGGTGGGGTATTGTCGTCGGTGATTCAGCGAAGATAACGCGGTGGAGGTGGGGGTTCGATGGATCGGATAGGGAGGGAAGGGCGGAGGCGGAGAAAGGTGGTGACCTGGATGGCTCGTTGAACGCGCTTGCAGATGCACTGGGTATCTCTCCGGTGCAGGTAGCGTCTGCGGTGAAGCCGTTCATTCCGCAGGCGAGCTTGACGAGTATTGCATCGAAGATGGTGGGCGCGACGGGTGGTTCGGAGGCGATCAGAATACTGTTCGAGGAGGATACCACGCGACATAACGGGGATGAGGCAGGTACTTCCGGGATCGCGGAATAGTTTGCAGAAAGGTTGGGAAAGGGCGTGGACGAAGAGTATGTTGCACAGGGTGGTATGCTTTCAAAGGAGCGTCGATCCTACATTATTGGAATCTCTGGTTATTTCGGTGAAAACTGGCAATTAGCAACGTTTCGGAGAAGCCATGCGCGACATATTCACCTGTTTTTGCAAAATCCAACAGATGGGCGATTCTGGTGTGTGCTCAAACGTTTATAATCCACCATACAATCGACGTTGAAGTCAGTGTGAGCGTGAAGTGCTTCGACACGACCACCGACCCGAGATGCTAACGTTCGTCAACTGACTAAATCGGCCGGAAGAAAAAAAATCGACACTGCTACCTCGCCAAAACTATTTGGATACTCATCTTATGGTACGAGTTGATCAACCTCAGGATCTGCGCTTGAATAACGGAGTGTAGTAGATTTCTCTCGAGCTCTTTTCACTTCAGATTGTGCTTACTACATTTCCGGTGAGTTCAACGCGATGACGCTGTACATTGACGATTCAGATGTGCCTATCGACGTCTCTGCAGCTGCGTCCCTCGTGTTCCCGGTGCACCACCAGACAGTACGCTCAGTAAATCATTGGTGCTGTGGCGGTGCGGCGTAAATTTAAAGATCACGTGTATCGGAGACTGCCGAGCGGAGACAAAGAGCAACCTTACACCGTCATTCTCGCCATTTCTCGGTTGAACGTGAACCTCCATTCGCTTTGGATGCTACTCTCCCACTACTTGGAAGGATTCGATGTTATGGTGGGGGTGGCTGAGACCTGCACAATGAATCAGATGCAGGTTCGTTCTCTTGCGTTGTTCTCGTACTGACACACTTCGCATACAAGCTCCCATGCCAATCAGTAAGAGGGCCCTGACTTGTCCTTATTCCACGACGGTCTAGCACTTCGCCTTGCCCTCACCCCGGGGCAGTGCAACCAACTCAACGGGCTCTCGGCGAATACTTATAGTGAGTGATAATTTCAACTTGAATTCGTGCAACCTCGAACTAGTAGATCGAACATATGATAATTAGAAGGCAGGGTATCATAAGAATACTGAGTCGGATCTGGGAATGGAAATGTAAAACGTATGCACAATGAAGACACGGAATTATATCTCAAGCTCTCTCGACTCAAAAACCACCACCCGATTGCCGTCGCCTCCTCTCCTTGTCCATCCGTAACTTTTCTACGTATATAAAGGTAAGGATGACGAGGTCCAACATATGCTCTGCCTGGGGTGCAATTTCCAAGCGGGCACTCCTCCGCCTTCCTATAATCCCGAGAGTTGCTCTGTGGTAGCGTGCGATTTCGGCCCGAGACGCATCATCGAGAGAAAGCTGCAGAACGACAAATGAGATGACACGATTTAATCTCAACTAAACATTTACACCCACCACGACGTCCCATCTGTACATGTCCCATCTATAACGACGACCATCGGGTCCGGTGAACGTCCGCTTCCTAAATCCCCAGCGCGTCAAGTGGGTTCCGTCGATCTCATGTCGATATGTAATAGGGCTCACCTTCCTAAGAACCCATGGCTGGGCAGGAAGACGTTCGATTCCAGCTTCGTCCCTCCGATCGTGAAGATGGAGGACCCGAAACAATGCCAATCGATGCTACCAACAACTTCAATGGGGTCGTCCGTTTCTGACTTGTTCGACGTCGACGTCTTTTGTCGGCTGATGGTCGTCGTACGGATGCCTAGCCGGAAGGGCGTACTACTCTTGAACAAGGGGAGTCCCTGTTCGTCCATGAAGACAGTGCTGCGGACGTTCTCAGAGGTGAGTGTGAGGATCATGAGGGCGCTCGGGTATAGTGTATGAGTGGGAGGACTTGATCGACCTTGGCGAGCGTCGCTTGTGCGCTCTCCTTTTTAACTCCCCATGACCCCACTCAACGTGATCCGAAAGACTGGCGTTCACAGCCAGCGGGGCAGTGCAGGCAACTCGTGCCAGGAGGGAACATCAGCTCTAACCCACTTGAGCGATTGCTGTAGAAGGGAAATATTCTTTTCTCCGGTCCCTTCTGAATTTCAGATACAGGTGCTTTTTTGGCGGGCGTAAAAGGTGTCGTCACGGTGGGCGATGGCTGCGCCGCGGTGCATCTATAGTACATAGTTGGGAATGAAGACTAGTAACCCGCCTCGTCAGTTCCAAATGCCCACAGCCTCACCTACGCACTGTGCCGACCTGTGTCAGATCCCAACTCACTTGACCACTGTCCTGAGGTCTACATCCACTCGAATCCCGCAACGAGTCAAATACAGCTTCAAGACTATGCCTTGCCTCTAAAGTACAATAGTATGATGCGTGGAGGCGAGTCGGCTAAATGCCGCGTGGGACGCGACAGTGCTTACAGACAAAATAACTGTAAAGCAATGTCAGAAGAGTAGTGCATGAAGATTAGTTGAGCGACCCGCCGACGTAGCACAGATGGAAAAAGAAGTCCAATCCGAGTTGAACGTTCCACGACCACTAGAAGGCAACGAATAGGCGGTATCATTGCCCCTCCACGAGACGCCGGAGAGACATTCACTACCCCTTCCCCTTTGGAGCGTCGCGAGAGAGAGAACCAGAAACGCCAAACACGAGAACAGACAAGCGAATTTGAACAGGTACAAAACCAGTCGCCATGCAGTTCAACGAATGTCTTCTCTCGTAGGGCAGCACCATTGGCGACGGAGACGTCATCAGGTTCAAACACAGCACAAGGGGATTGAGGAACAACATCTTTGTGCCTTGGACGAACTAGAAGCAAGCGAGCGAAGGCATGCACAACCAAGATAGTCGCAGATATGCAAGCGAAATAACCCGGGATCATAAGCGTGTTTAGCAAGAACCTGTAAGAAGGTTTCATCAAGTAACCTGTCAGGCAAACGCATCTGATTCAAGCGCATGTCGGTGCGGTATCGTTAGCCTGGGGTATTGAAACCATAGACTGCAAGATCACTTGCATAGTGAGGTCGTCTATAGGGTGCAACATCATGATGTATCTGTTGTGCGTCGAGTTATCGCGAGCCTGGGGTCATGCCAATTTCAAACTCCGTACGTGAGTCGCTCTCAGAGGGACACTATGTCGCAGACCTCCATGAAAATTCTGTGACATTGGTCCAAGTTCTTTGCTTTTGTTCTCATTTCATAGATAGATGAAGAAGTATTAACAGCCCCATGGTCCAATCGCTACCTCCCAATCCCTTTCCGCCAGGTGCTTTCCATGTTGCGTACGAACGATGTCTCGCCCTCGAGGCTGCGGTGCCCAATCTTCAAGCTCTCTCCCACTGTCCTCCTCCTATTGTATGCGCTCGCCTTCTCGGCCACTTGTTGCGCTTGGCCCCTGCTGGTAATGGCCAAGGACAACTTCAACGCGAAATCACCTCGGCGATAGACGATACAAACCTCATGGAGTTAGCGAAGC
>JBBPSL010000583.1:0-11629 GCA_038093555.1 Butyriboletus appendiculatus | reverse complement strand
TTGAGCGGTACGAACCGGTTTTCTTTCGCCAGCGCGAGGTGAATCGGAATCAAGCATAGGAAATCAACGAGCCATTCGCCTGCACGGTAAGCTGATACGTTCCAACCACGATTCCGGGTCGAGTTCGCACCACCACACAATTCGGCAGTAAAGACAGCAAACGACGCAGCTGAGACCTGAATGGACTTGAGAATATCCCCCGTTGGCTTCTTAGTCGCCCTCTCGAACGTGAGGATCATCTCCGCAAAATGCGGCGCATAGCGCTTATAATCACGATCCGTCACAAACACGAGGGTCCGCGCGCTCCTAAGACTGGACGAGGATATTGTCTCGCGTTGCACTGCGGGCAAGACCGGGAAGCGGGTCCAGACTTCGGCGTGACAATCAACGAGACAGTTGTGTGCAAGTGTACTCCCGCCTGCCCCTCCCCGCGCCTCACGTCGTGCAGAAGAA
The DNA here is from genome assembly GCA_038093555.1 of Butyriboletus appendiculatus. Lineage (NCBI taxonomy): Eukaryota > Fungi > Basidiomycota > Agaricomycetes > Boletales > Boletaceae > Butyriboletus > Butyriboletus appendiculatus. Next base: position 11,176 of record JBBPSL010000583.1, on the reverse strand, counting down.
CTCCGCACGCCCTTTTTCTTGAAGGTAGACTTGATCACTTTTTTGGTAATGTCCAACGCATGTGATCGGCATGCATGCGCCTCGAAGTCTAGCACAACGACATGCACTACCGTTCGGCTGATCAATGACGTGACAATGAAACCATTCCCGACAGTGAGCGGGCCTAGGTCGAGCGGGGTTCCCTCCATGGAGCCCAAGGTACTCCAGCGATACGCCGTCACCGACACATCACTCTCGTGAGCTTGTGCGACCAACAGATGAGCTCCATCAGGCGTGGAGCTCACACTATAGGGCACTTGGTCGAGCTGGAGTGTGGAAGTCCTGGTCATCCCCATCGCTCATCAGCGATAATCACGTAGAATAGAGGGAACAAGATCAGACGCACCGGAACTGAAGCGTCACCAGAGAAAGCACCCTCGCCTGTGAGTGTGAATCGACAAGCGCTAATTCTTCGCTCCCGCTCACAAAGCATGCATGACGAATGGACACTACCTCGCTGTACCATTGGCGCAAGTCAATTGCACTTCCCAGTGCCTGGAATCCCCGCGCGTCGTCGAAAACGAAAATATTCAGTGACAGCTGTAAATGAGCGGGACATCAACATTACATTACGACCGCAGTAACGTAAGCAAACGTACCTTGTCTGATGACACAACCGCCAGCATGTTCTTCGACTCGTCGTATGCCAACAGAAAATCATGGCCAATCTCTTCGCGATTGAGTGACTTCCCGCGGCGACGCGTAATCGCGCCGTCCATACTTGCGAGTTGCTCGAGGTAGACAATCAAGTTCCCCGCACGATCAGTGACGACCAACAAGAGTTTCTCTCCTTCAAGCAGTTGCGCTCGGCTGTTCGAAACAAAGACAGGTTTCAACTTGAGTTACACGCTGAAGCAAAGGAAACTCGGACGTACACTACGGAATGGCCCAACGGCAAGCTGAATGTATGCCTGAATCTAAACCGTGGTGAAGGGATTGTACTCGGATTCAGTTGCAACTCGTGCTGATCTTGTGTCGTCAAGTTCATTAGATGCACTGTATATAATGCCATTGGGTCTTGTTGCGTGGCTCGCGAACCTGAGATTTGATACGTTGTTGAAGCGAAACCTACATGCAGGTGAATACTGCTCGCAGGATATGTAAACAACGTCACCACTTACTATAATGGAATCGCTCCTTTTTCTCTTCCGCGTTATCGATTGACAACGTATGTCTGCGAACAACAACGTTAGCTTTTGGATGACGATCAACCATCAAGAACGGCTTGGAGACGCACGAATACGCGATGTTTCCAGACGAATCATTCACATGCTTGATCAGCTTCATTCTCAACTTATCCTGTTCTTCCTCCGCCCTCTTCGCATGTTCGCGCTTGATCCCTTCCGCACACTCCTCAGTTTGTATCCTGTGCACTGCCGGCGTGAGCTTCTTTAACGTCCTCGCGAGGGTAACCTCCAAATACTCAAATGCCTTGTTTCTTGCCTTATCCGCTAGCATCTTGAATTGCGGAAAACGTTGCGCATGCTGCTCCTCATCATGTCCCAACTGGCTCAAAAACTGACTGTCAGAGATCTGCGTTGCTGCCTCTCTCGCGCAAGGAACGAGTTCGTCTACCACGTCGCCCACTTCGCTCTCCCACAATACCGGGTTGAAACTCAATCCCATGTTGTTCTGTTTCTGGCCATGATTCCCTTTCACATTTGCCTTGGCCTGTTCCATGTCCCCCTCTAATGCAGCATTCAAGATCTGCAGACGTGTTTGCTTATCCAGCATCAAACTCCTCTTCTTCAAGGGCAGAGTTAGTTCCTTGAACAGACAGATGCGGTTCTTGGCGGTTTGAAAATCTTGGTCGGAGATACTCTCAAAGTCTTTGCTCAGCGACTGCATGGCCATGTCGTTTGCTTTCGGATAGAGCGTCAAGAGCTTGGAGAGGGATTCTGAAGTGACATGGATCAACATATATTGATTTCAATCGTCGAAGCGAATCAACACACACCTGGATTATCAATAGACTTCTCTCCTTCATTCCCATGGTAAGCGAACGCTTGTCGATCAAAGCATCTAACGTTTCCCGCAATAAGTATATGAAGAATGTAAATCAAAATTTGCCACTCACGGATACAATCGCTGTACTTCGTCTAGCATTGCCTCGAACAATGACCTTCGGAGCGCGGGTAGCTCTGTGTGTAATCTCGCTGACATATCCGTTCTTTCCTGCCCTGCGCGCGTTTCGGACGTGTTCCGAATGGCGCTGGATTCATGTTTCCTTTTTCTGCAAGGTTCTGGAAATCGCTTCTCGAGTCCGGAGCGAACCAAGATTTTCATGGCCTTCTCGTCCAACTTTTCGTTCAGGCGGAGGCGGTCGGATGTCCTGTCGACCCCATCAAGACAAGTCGAGAGAGCACGATCCCCATAAAAAAGGAGTGCACTCACAAATATGCTTCAAGTTGCATCGCTGAGACAGAATGTCCTCTGAAAGTCTCCTGAATAACCATCGCCTCTCGATGTTCCACTGTCATGAATCCTTGCGTCGTCTCACCAAAGAGTAAAAACGGTGTGATCGGCGTAGGCTTTGCCGGATCCGGATCTTGGTCACTGGGTACTTCTGGAAGCACAATCTCCGGGGAAGTAGCCTAGGAAATGCCCAGTTTGTCGGTCAAGATGACGCCAGTGCACAGAATCGGGACGAACTGACCTTGAAGCCCTCACGGACAGTCACGGACTCTTCCTGTTCGCTGGTCTGTGAGACTCCGCAGGTGAACGTTCGGTCCGACTGGTCCTTGTCGACTTCGAGCATATCGTCACCGCCGTCGTCATCACCATCTTCTTCACTCCAAAGGATGGTTTGCGCGTGTTCGGGTGAGATCAGAGACACGACTTGATCACACATTTTTGTCAGGTACCTGTGGGACATGGATTCGGATGTTAGTCGTCTCAGATGGGGTCAGTAAGAACGAACCTCATAAACATGACGCGATTGTGACGAACGGAATCCGCCGCGGAGTCGTCCCAAGTTGTTTGCTCCGGCCAGTATAGAACAAATATCTGATGAGAGGCCTTAATTTGCTCTGGTGTTGTGATGATGTACAAGCCTGAACGGAGGGCCGGTCGTATACGTCCATGTGCATCGGAATCGATGAGAAGCTGTGTCGCACTGTGAAAACAGTGTCAATATTTATTACGTAGGACGAACAAGACATACATGGTTTCATCGATGGCGCCGAGCTGAGATAGGAATCGGACAAGTTCCTCTTTGCTACCGTAGACACCGACAGGTTTGATGGCATATTCGTCGAGGGCCTTGAAGTTGACCCTGGTCATCGATACGCATGCACCCGGACAAACATTATTTATGAATGCCTCGAGCGAGCTTTGGGATATGATAATCTTATCAACTGATACCAGATCAACGATGAGAACAGGCGCGCCGGTCAGATTGGCATCCTCACCGAGAGTACTACTACCTTGCTCCGAGACAAGATCGAGGAGGTGATACATGCATTTGATAGAGTGGGCCAAGTCCAATTCATCACATTGGAGAGCCTGAGGCGGAGCATCTATATCCATCTACCGATCCACGATCGGATTTGAGATACCAGGTGGGTTGAGTTAAATGAACACACCTGATTATCCAATGAGTTTTCTTCGTCGACGGATTGGTAAAGACTTTCATCTCCATCAGACCCAGTATGATCTGTGTGAAGGCGTGCAATATATTTCGATGAAGGGGAACGTGTCAACTCAAAATTGGACTCAAAGTCCGCATCCGAGTCTAAAGAGGAGACTCGGATACCTTGAACGTGAGGATGGGTGTGATAAGAACTTCGGTAGTGGGAGACGACGTCCTCGTCCAAAGGCTCTAAAAGCGCCACCAGTCTCAGTTACTGTGACAACTTAATTAGCACAACACACGCCTTCCGCTCTTCGTTTGCCCTTGTCGAGCTTTCTAGTAGGCACAGATGCATCATCCAAGTCAGAGTCGTTGCCGAAAAAGTCAGTGGGAGGTTTAAAGGATGGATCCATTGTGAGCCACTGACAACCCTGTAACGCTTTAGGATGGCCTTAAAGAGGGTCACCACGAGGTTGGTCACGATGGGTGATACATGCCGAGGCCGGCCACAGGAATCAGGTACATGCTGGGCGACGAAGATCTTCCTTCTTTGGACCACAAATTAGTCCTCCCCTGATACACTGGTGCTCGCGCTCATCCCTGGTTTCAACTCCGAGTCGTAGTCCACGTTCAAACCCGGCGTGTATTATTATCCAATACCTCGAGTTGATTTGGCTCCCAATTGGTCCATCACCTCTTCCCACTTGTCTGTCTGCAACACGGACTACTGGGGCACGAACGACCCCGACCCTAGTCTCATCTACCTGGCTCGACATTGCACATAGTCAGCGGGGGCCGAAGCCCGGGCTTGACTAGCGTTGCTACCTGTCGAAGAAGACTCCAGTGAGAGGTGAACGAGACCCCCCATCCCACCCACCGTCATCGAAAGTCCCGCAAACCTATTGGCTTCCCTGTTCGACCTCTCATTCTCGAATATCGGTCGACTGTACTGTCAAGTCATCGATCTACTTGGGATGTAGATGCACAAGACGCCTAAGGAGGAGGATAGGCACGGACATGGGTGTTGGGACGTCCACCTCCCACTCAAAAAGAGGATGGCTGGAATGTTATCTGAGTGGGAAACTTGAATGAGCACATGCGGGGCATAACAGGGATGGAGATTGTTCGAACGAATAGTACTCGGGGACGGCGGAGAGATCGATTGTTTTCAGTCGTCCGAGTTGGATGTGGGTATACCAAGCATGGAAGGACTAGTAAAACGTAGCAACATCGCACAGCCAAGATTCCATGCCGCCATAGCGAAGCACAACGAACAGACTACAGAAATCCGCGACTTCGCAGGAGAAGAACTTGAAAGATGTTGAGTCTGACGGAGTTTAAACTGCTCGTCTGAATCAGTTCAACATGTAGCGATTGTGAACAAAAACGCGTTTAGATATCACTCTCGCATTCTGTTTCTCGTGATCCTAACTCCATATAGTGTGTCCGGGATCACAACAAAATCGATGGCGTTCGAGGTTTGTGAGTTTGGATCCCTTCCACAGAATTCTGGTTTGGTGGGGACATGCCCATCATGTTCGCTTATCGACTCCCGCAGCAAGTAGAAATCGACGGTCATTCGATCCTTGGTATGAATATGATCGTTTTCCTTCGTGAGATCAGGATACCAGTAGTAATATGCGTGGCAGCACATAATATGTGAGTAAGGCGATCGAGAGTGGCCTTGAACTTGAAGAGAGTTACGAATCGTTTCAACTGCCGACCTAGCAGAGCAGCCTGATCGTTCTCCATCACAACTTCCAGCTTCGTCTCTTTACTTAACGCGATTGACAATTTGAAGCCGGAATCTGGGGGCATTTCAATTGGCATCTATCCACCAAAGAGTCTAGGCCTCTTCCCGGAGTCACGTAGATAGGTAAGTTGCCAACATGGGTCAGCTTTGCAAACGAAGGATTTATGAGGTGCGTGTACTATGTGGTTGCTGAGGTCTGGAAATCCTCGATCGCAGCAGTGTCACATTGACCGCTACAACACCCAAATTTCGTTTTTGACCACTATGCAGGGTGAATTCGACCCCATGGGAAATACCTTATGCCAAACCGCACATTTACCACGCTAGCATGGTCAATGCGGACAGCGTGGCGAACTTGCCTGCCAGCAGGCGCTCTCGCATCAAATACGATACGATGTTTGTTAAATCCTGCAATGAGGATTCTGCCTGAATGGATTGGATGGAGTCAGCGTCACGATCATTGGGGTGGCCGGAATGTTCGTACTTGTCGAGGTGGATGTGCTCCAGTTGAACTTCAGTATACGTGAGGTCGTCGGTAGCACAGTGAACCGGCAACTGCACACTCAAACTCATCAGCGAGCTCTTCCACAGGCATCGAAAGAACTTGTGAATTGGAGACCATGATGATGAGCGAAACCAGGGTAAATCTTCCCAGCTCAACCTCCGCAAATTTTCTGATCGAAACCTTCTGCGGGGATAATGGATTCAAGGTAATAGTCATTCGTTGTTAACTCTACAGTAGTACCGGAAGCAGAATGACAGCAGTCAAAGGTAACACTCACATCATGGTCAGTAGAGATGGACACGGGACGTGGAGACAATTACATATAGTAGCTTTTCGATGCTATTCTCGCTCAAGGCACCAATCGTATCATGATCAGGAATGCGGTGGATGTCGGGATCCTTGTAATCGACACCTACACCCCACAGTTCCCAGAAATGGGGAGCAGGAGTTCTCCGTGTCTAGCATAGACCAGGAGTCAAAGGAACTTGATGGCACAGTACATCATCCTGCAATTATCTTACAACACTCGAACGTACAAAACAAACCTGGACATCACAAACACAACCCCAATTGAACATCCACCTTAATGCATCAGTGCGCCTCTCGGCTTTCGCAACGACTCTGCAATACCCAGGAATGTCTGCGCGAGTTGAACCTAGCATGATGCCACCCGAAAGAGTCGGTTAGTATACACGTAGCCTAGGAACCACGAGATATGCGCGCGCACCGTATCGAGCGCCTGGGTATACGACGAAAGAACAGTCGCGGTAGCCGGCGCGAGTGGATCCCTCGGCGCATTGTTTTGGGCATCGCGCGCAATGTCGGCCATGCGACGCAGGTACAGCGAAGAACCCTCCGGTCCGAACGACACAGAATGAAACGACGCCGCTTTTCTGCATTGGAAAACATAACGCCTGTCAGCTCAGACGATACGTAGTATGTAATGACAATGCTTACCCAAGTCGGACGGCCGTACGGCACAGATCCTGCATGATGTTGTCTTCGATTCTACATTCACCATCGGAAAGGAAAATGATGACTGGGGATCTGTGCCAGCGGGGATTCTGATGTCAAAAGTGACTGAATGGAGACAAGACATTATTTACCTTTCCGTGCTCCAGTTTCGCTCCATGATTGCTTGTGCTTGTTGAATCGCGAGAGTAAAGTTGGTCCCGCCAGTCGCATTAAAACCGAGGAGAGCGTCCAACAGTTGGTCTGGTGCGCTCGCAAAATCATTCACGACTGGGGTTGCGAAGCCATGATCAAACAAGACCACACTGTATGCGTCCCGTCGCGCAGCATTCGAGTTTGCAATTGCTGCTGCACGCGCTGTCCAGAAACTATGCAACGACGAAAGCACTGCGCCGTATCGATTATTTGCACGAGCACTGATTCGAGGAGTCGCAGGTGTATTGGCGAGGGGCTTTGAATCACCCAAACTCATCGAACCGGAACTATTCACATAAGCGTGATGATTAGTGAATCTCCCCTGGGCGAGCCCGAATGGAACCTACTGATCAGCGACAAAGATCCTGTCAAATAAAATCAATTTATCGAGCTCCGCACGCATGCATACCGATGGGTGGACTCACACATGGAAGGCTTGTTGCATTACAACCGGATTCCTGCATGCGAATTGATGCCCGTCCTGTGAGACGTAACCCAGCCCCGCGGGTGCGGTATTTGGATTCAACGGTGCATGGAAAAGGGGTAAGACGCAGTAAGAGGGTATAGCTGCTCCGCCGCCCGCAGCCGTGTGTTCGGGACCTATCAGATGAGCGTGTTCGTGAGATAGCCCTGGGTTGCAAAATGACCTCGGAGATTTGCATACCTCTACACATCGCATCGCTGTTAGCGTGTGTCAACCGTCGATCACCGGTAAAAGCAAAGCCCGAATGAGAACATACCATTTTCCAAAGTTGGTCTGCTCTTCCCTTGAATATGGGTCTTTGAAAGCTGTACCGAGATGGATGATCAGCTAACGCCAATGTACTCAAACCTCACTCACCGCTCCGCTTCCAGAACAGTCCATGCGTAAGCACGTCCTTTGCTCGATCAGGGTCGGGCTGTATCCTGTTCGTCAGGTGCTGCAGTTCGTCATTGCCAGTACACGCTGCCTCGTCATCCGCGCGACAATAATCAATGTGGATGTGCCGCCCCATTGCTGAGCAGACGAGGTTACACATCATCGGTGCGCCTTCGTCGTTGGTAGAGAATTTACGCCCTTCGATTTCCAGAGGAACGTCGTCTGGCCCATCCACCGTCCAGCGGGTACGCGACATGGAACCATGCCGCGTCTCGTGCTCTTGTTGGGGATGTCCTTTGAGCGAGCCATTAAGATGCAACAGAATTACGGGTCCGCTCTTACAACTTACCAAGAGGTAACGTGCAAAAATAGTTGCAGTTTGCGCATCTAGAAAACTATGAGGGAAAGAAGCGTGTAAAGAGTTTTCGATCGCCATACCTCGCTTCACAAAAATGAATGATTTTCGTGTCCAAGCTGTGGTTGTGGGGTCCCCTGTGATTCATAGCGCCCGGCGGGATTGGTTTGATACACTTCAAGCGTTTCGCAACTGTGATTTCCGAACATTGTCGGGTCAATGTGAAATATGCATACAGGAACTCGAACGAACCCTGAGAGTACTGCAAGAAGGATTAGTGCAGGACAGACGTTCGAGACCGGACAACATACTTTGGTATACTGGAATGTTTCGTTTCTACCCGTAAACGTCGCCTCGATAGAGTGCGGCGCCGTTTCGATCTCGCATATACCCGGGGCAGCACAAAGGGCAGTACATAAATGCTCTTGTCTGTGATTCACTGATCAGAGATACATGTTAGCGCCGCCGCTGCAACTTGTTACACACCCGCATAGATGGGTCGCGCTAGAGTCGAGACCATGCAAGTGGTCTTGGTCTGCACACAGGCGTTTGCACAACTGGCACTTAATGGAACATAATCGAGCGTCACATTGGTGAAGGGAATGATCGATGTCGCTTCAAAAGTGCATGAGCACAAGATCTGTAATATCGCCACAAAGGAAAAATCACCTTGGGATTCGGCATGTCCCAGGACATGAATATAAACTCCTGTCCGCCAGTCGAATGTCGGAGAGATCACATGGCTAGAAAGATCGTAGCGCTTCAGAACGAACATACACAAAGGTTCGGAGTAGTCAACGGTGGCTCACCTTCCCGCACGCGTGGACGGGAGCCGCGCAGAGATGCTCTTCGTCGGGGTGATCAATGACCTTTTTTTGTTGTCAGAACCGAATCAAATCGAATAAGGGCACATACCTTTGCGCACACATCCAAACACCCCTGCCTTCCAGAAAAGCTGCATTTCTTCCCGCACAAGTGCTGGGTCGCGATGCATCTACAAAGAAACGTGTGCCACTGCGCGCTCAGTCAAAGCAACAAACACGTACATGTGCTTCCCCGCATGACCCGCACTATCGCAACATACTCAGCACGTACGACATCGCAATCCAAACGTCACTCACCTCATTGTGCACGGCCGATGCTCCCCTGGCTCGAGCGCCAAACAGAAATCACACTCGTATACGCACGTATGGTCGGACTGACAGTCATGCACACCCTCGTGTGCCCGACTCTGTACACAGCGCAGCTGACACGATGCGCATGTCAACCCACACAGCTGGACACTACCCCTCAAGTCCACAATGGAACTCTCAAAGTCACGTTTCAACTCGTCGATGCGCGCGTGACTCCCGCCGCCGCCGCCGCCAGCCGCCTGGAACCGTGAGAGGTTCTGGTCTAGCCATTCGCGTACGTGGGCGATCCGCAAGTTCACGATCGTGTCGAGATGCTGGGTCAAACCCGCGATCCATTCGTCTTCGAGTGTGTATTGGCGGAATGTGTAGTCCTTCCACGCCGTCCGAAGCATCATCAGCAAGCGCTCGCGGGACAGAGATTGATCACTGCCACCACCAATGAAGAGTTGGTAGGATGTATCTGGCAGATCGATTAGCATGTCTGTATCCAGATTCTATGCCAACGGGGTCAGTATCATAGCCCGCACAGGGAGGTCAAAAGTCGAGTTCACCTTTAGAGGCTCTTGTTCTGGGTCGATCTCCGCATATCCAAAGGCAAGCGCATTAGCAAGCAGCGTCGAGATCAGCTGTGCACGATGAGATGCCATGGTTTCTAGACCCGAAACTCGTCACATAGTCCACCCATAAGTATATATGTTCTTACGAGACATTGCACCCCAGTCGTTGGCCTTGAACGCATGCATGAGTCAGCAAGACACATGATATCGTCTTCCTCCGGAAAACAACCCTCACCTTCAGTTTGGCCATTAACGTCTTCATCATGTGCAAGAACTCCCCCGCGGACCGATGCGTGACCACCTGCTGATCCAACCGTCGCTTCAATGCAGGAAATAGCCTATAAAATTCCTTGGATTCGATGACTGGCCTGTGTGAGGGACCGACAAGTCGTGAGCTTCCTGGATGAGACTAAGCCCGCCACGTCCTTACCATGGAATGATATTCAGCTTCCCGGCATGCAGTCGGGAAATGAAATTCGCCTCTTGTTCATCTTGCACGATCCGTTGGAACTTGAGGGAAAATCTGGGAACGAAAAACACCTATTATGAGCGGCCTTGTACGAAAATACGCAACCGTCACCGACTCTTTGGCGATCTCGGCTTTGTCCGAGTCAACGACATCCTATGTCAGAGAGAAAACACACATCAGACATATCCTGTTGACGCAGTTGATGCAGTGCCAGACCATAGCAAACATACCTTAATGATGATGACCAATGTTGACTGGAATAATGATGGATTCGCCTTGGGATCCAACACTGTGGAACTCGACTGGAACGACTGAAAGAGTCCAGTAATATCTCGACTGAGCGCAAAATTGTTGCGGAACAGTACCTGCAACGAAACATTAGTAGTCATTGCCCATACCCACTCGCGCTCCGCACTACTTCACACTACTTACCAAGTTTGAAACGGCAGTATTGAACAAAACAAGTAGCGTATCCTCTTGAGCGGACCTTTCAATACTGTGCACACCTAGCGATGGAAAGTGACGCGTGCCGAAATAAGTTGGAGTGAACTATGCAAGAACGTACACAGGACTGACCTTCAAAATCAAGCGCAACGATCAAAGCATCCTTCGTTGGCGTAACCGACATCCATACCCCCTCCGTCGTCCGCATCGCAGATCCAGCAAAGGAGGTATCGACGAGATGGTTCAGCGCGAAACTCTTCCCAACCGACTGTTCTCCCATCGAGGACACCACCTTGACGGGCTATCATCGACACCATGAGCCTG
>JBBPSL010000581.1:0-11670 GCA_038093555.1 Butyriboletus appendiculatus | reverse complement strand
CGATCCTTGAGTGAGACGACAACCGATGCCATAACGGTAACCTGGACGACGAGCGCTGTGACATGGTATAACCGAATCGATTGCACCCTGCCAAACGTCCAAGTATCGTTCCGGTCGCCGTCGAAACTGGGTGAGGTGGAACTGTGAGAGTATGAAGCGTCGTGCATGTCGATCAAGGGCCGTGGACTGAGCGCCTGGCGTGGTAGGAAGGAAGCGACCAGGACCTGGTCTACATCACTGGGTTGACGACAGGTGGAGGAGACAACCACAGTGGTACATGCGAAGGCAGGAGCATTCAACGGGATGGCGTCGTGATGAGAGGTAGCCATTGGCAAAGCAAGGAGCTAGCAGCGGGAGAAAAGAGCGCAGAGAAGGTAGATGCGGGAAGGAACAAGAGAAGGAACTGAGGACGAGTTTACGATGGGCGGCCTTATGTATTCCAGAGATTGTGATTTGGACTAGGTGTCAGCCAACTCGACGATGACGACGAGTGAGAGTCGTGCAGCGACTCGGAGTTTGCCATTAGGTGGCTGACCTTGACCAATAAAGTTGGAAGGGAAGGCCAAAATTTAGCAGAGCTGGAGTATGTTTAAGGTCGTTGGACCTGAGGAGCTCAACGCCAGTACACCAGTACGCCCGTGAGATCTGCCAGGTGTTCGAGAGATAATATCATAGGGACTGAACACGTAGTCTGCCATCTCAGGGTGATTCAGACGTAGGCACCCAGATGTATACACAAAATCTGTTTGACAGAGTGGTACCAATGCCAAGCCCATCGTCTTGTGCAGCGCTTCCCCACGGGTGGGTATGATCCAGCCGACCAGACAGATCTACTAATACGCAACATATGGACGTGACCTTGTCCATTTGTTCACTTTCTGAGTCCACGGACTACATCGTCCCGACGAAAGACCGGAACCCAGCAAGCTGCATCGCTGACGATCCCGTCCGGACTCTCCTTGTTTCCAACCGTCGTATGACATGCATACTGCAGACAAGTAGTACGCACACCGAGGATGTTTCGCACCCGCTCCGAGTTGGAAGAGCGCTGCAATCGTCAGGTGCCCGTCGTCATTGACACGGTGTAGTACAAACGCGGACGAAAGTGATCGTTTCTGGTCGTCATACCAGGAGGATACTGTAAAGATGCCACAATCTCGGCGTCTGGAATGTGGCGCGACGCTCCGAGGGTGCGCTGAGTAATGTGGGTCAGTTCGGTCCCGCAGCAAAGTAGTTCGGTCTCCCTAACGATCTGCACGACAGATGGCAACGAAACGTGTGGCATTCGGCAGATCCTGCCATCTCGCACGGATCAGTGTGGTCCGGTCGGGGTGTAGAACCAATGCACAGAATACATGATGGTGTCGTAATGAGCCGTCCAGAAGCACCGAGGCCTATCGCAGAGGGGGAGGCATGCAAGAAGTGCAATGGCGTGGCAACAGGCAACGCACGTCGCGGAAAGAAGATGCGCTGTGAAGACCTACCCAAGCGGCTGTCAGTTGACCTACAGTCTTCGCGAGGGTTTGACAGTCGAGGTCTTCATGTGGGACACAGATGCTTTTGCACTTGCAATGTAGTCTCGCCTCTAAGGTATCTTCGTTAGTGCATGGAACACAGCAGACGCAAGGATCGACGGACTTATGAAATTGGAGTCACAACCGAGAAATTCAAGTCCACACTAGCTCCTTTGCTCCGTAGAACATATACGCTTTCATATTCATATTGTGTGTTTCGTTTCATTTCTGAAATCACACGAATTGTTGATACGCAGAGCATACCAAATGAGGAACAATCAACGCGCTCATAGGCATTGGAGTTGCTGGCGAGAAAGAAACTCAGGCCATCATTCGAGCAGTTGAGCGCAAGCACAAGCGTAAAAAGGTCGTCGCCGTCCACCTGCATGGCGAGCTACGCGGCACCCAGTGCCCCAGGGGAGGCAATGCGGCTAACAGAGCGACAGGTTCCTTCTCGAAGATCGTCGATACTAGCACATCTGAGACAAAGACTGACAAGATGGGCATCGAATCACTCACCTGTAGATTCCAAAGGACGCCAAGATGCGGCGATGGGAACAAAGTCGAAAGTCTCGCGCTGTTCCGTCTGTGTCTCAACCCCCCCGCCCCCAGTAGACGGTCAGCTCTCTTGACTTCTATCAATTAGCCCAAAGCAGGTAAGCATGAGTCACAACAACATAATCACTGATTGGCGCAGCATTGGATGGACTACCATCGACAACAGCAGTAAGCTGGGCAAGGGGAGGGTGATGTGATGTCAGTGGTACCGCTATCATCGACCTGCAGGGCTTCGGCAGTGCGGAGATCTTTGAAGGTAGTCCGGTACTAGGCTCGACCTTCTTTAGACTCCTCATAGGGAACTGGTCACTGACGTCCGGAGACTTTCTAGCACCAGGCTGGGTCATCTGGGTATCTTCGAGCGTCGTCGTCGAGCAGTTCCATGTCTTGTTCTCTTTATCGTTGCCCTTCACGGGTATCGCGGGTATCTTGCCAGCGCCAGGCTGAGCAGTGGTAAGAGGCTCCTTGGTAACCTTGAGGATCTTGGCCCTCGTTTCTTCATAGTAGGTAGTGTTAGACGATACAATTGATATTCCTATTTCAGAACGTAGACTTCACGTTAGTCAACGACTACGTCCTAAACGAGCGACGGCAAGCAAACACCCTACCTTCTGTCATCTCTGCGCCTTTCATTCTCTGAGCCCCACCAATTTAGGGGTCCACAGGCACGGCTGCCGTCTCGATCGCAGCAAGCTCTGCCTGAACGCCCGTCAGCTCCGACCGGAGGGAAGATATCTTTCTGTCGGCGTCAGCCTTGACTCTAGTAATCTCAGAAACAGTTACCCATATTATTATGGCGCCACCTGACACTTTGTCGACTGCTTGAAGTTCTTACAAGACTAGCACAAATTCTCGAGGAAATCTTCTCGGCTCTTCTTGTCGTCGTGAACCTTCATGTTGTCGAACCTGGTGGTGAGTTCCTGGACCGTCTTCTTGTACGATCCCATCTCTGCGCGCTGCGAACGCTCTAGACCGGCATTGCCATCTCCCTGAGATGCTACCCGTTCGCACAACTCGTTGACTTGTGGCACGAGCGATTCGGTTTCCTGGCCATGGACCAACGCGGATGATTGTGTGCCTTCGACTGCGGTGGTGCGATCCTTGAGTGAGACGACAACCGACGCCATGACGGTATCCTGAACGACGAGCGCTGTGACCAGAGTGGTATAACCGAATGGATCCGGATTTCAGTTGCACCATTCCAAACGTCAGAGCATCACGGGCTTCGGTTGAGTCGTTCCAGTCGCTGCAGAACTGGAGGAAGCGGAACTGAGGGGCTGAAGCGCTGAGGTGTCAGCCAGCTTGCTGGCGACCAACTTGAAGCTTTTGACGAGTATTAGTTGCAATAAACCACACTCCCTGCCAAATTGGGAACTTTCATTCGGAGACACATATTCAAAGTCCACCTGTATGCCGAAAAAATCCAGACCAGAACGAGAATGTGGCCTTGCCAGCGACTTGAAGGTCCGGTTGGTAGGCACACGGATGTCGACGAGCTTTTGCCCTAGAGCGTCTACCACGAACGAGACTGCCTTCGGTCGGAATATACCTAGGGATTTCGAGGATCCTGAACAGTGCTAAATTCGTGATCTCCTATTCTATTTTGTTCAGGTTGGCGGTGATCCTTCCCCTGTGTCTTCACTCGCGTACTTTGAGCTATTAATGTGATATCAGCAGCCTTTAGAAACCGAAGATATCTTTAGGCAACTCGCAGCATGAAACAAACAACTTCATTTTGATAGAGAACAGGCACACTTGAGTAGCGGGGAAGCCCTGCGGCGTGTCCAACTGTCAGCAGGGCGGGTACCAATGGTTGCTCCAACTGATCGCGCCTTAGATGCCGGCCCGATAAAAACGAGGAGATAAGGTGCTCGCAGGGTTGTATTGGGCAGCATGAACATACTCGATGACGAGCAGCTAGAGCCTTCCAAGCGTTCCAGCAGGCTTGAATCTCCTGGGAAGAATGGGGGTGGCTGCGACTCGGGTGAGCCCGTCGAGTCTGGGAGGACAGTTGCGACATGGATGACATCCCGTAGAGAGCTTTGGGCTTTATATCCCTACTACATCGTACGTTTTCCTCGAATTTTTTCTATGGCCATACGATTTCCGCCCAGCTGACAAGACTCTAGGGAAACAACGGCTTATCCGGCTTCAACTTTAGTTCCTCTCAGTTCCAGAACTTGCTCTATCTTGCTGGCTATGATCTAACGTACCCTCCTTATTCAGCACCGTGCGGCGGCGGCACAGATTGTGTACTTCCATCATGATATCACAGACAATTCGTATCGCATCGTGAGCGCCAGAAGCTCACCGCTGGCTGTACCACAGTTAACTCTATCGTTCTCCTCACGAACGAGATCAGTTTCACCATTCAAGCGGCCTTACTTCTCGTCATCGGAGCGTGGGCTGACTATGGTCAATGGAGGTGATTCTATGTATTCAAGTTCCATCATGCGAGCAACTGTCTGACGCGGATCGAGGCCAAACATCACCATCGTATTTATTGTCGTCGCGGTCGCAGTCTCCTTTGCGTGGCTTGGCGTCGATGACCCTTCCAATGGCAGGCGGGCGTTGTACTCTATATTCTGGGTTGTGAGTTTGTTCTGCACGCCCCAATATTGGGACTCGTATGGTTATTTGCTCACTCTCCAACCACTAGTGATAACGTACCAGGTATACATGCTCGAGTAGACATCCGTCCTCTTATCTGATGCCGAAGCAGGGTGCCCTCACATTTTGGACAGCAGCATTCCCAGGTCTGACTCGTCATCTTCCTGAAGTCCAGAAGTCAGCCAAAGACGTCCACCAAGGAACCTAGAGGTAGGGCCTGCGAGAATGTGATATTCGTCCTGTGATTCTTTCCCAGTGCCGACGAACATGCCACTTTTGAGTCTCTGTCCATAAATAGAGTTTCGAACATCTCATTCACTGTCTCTTCCGTCGGTGAAGTGATCATCCTCGTTATCATGGTGGGTATTCTCGAAGGGATGAAGGCCGAGGAGAGCACAGAGAACAACACGAAAGTATTTAGTGCACTTATAGCATTCTCAGGTGTAAGTAATTATTTCTTTCAACACATAGGACTGATGGTAGTACCATACTAATATTAGTAATTTGTGCTTTACCCCCCCCGGTCGGAAATGGGCAATGACACGCGACGTCAACGGCACTCGCGCGCGTTCCGATAACGCATGCTTCTGTATCTCTCTCTGGCTGTTGGCCCACCACTGCTGACGCCTATATTTCGGGATCAGAACTCAGTCAAGGACTTTAATTCGAAGCACAAGGAACACGACGCTGAGAAGGTCCAACCGTTTTCTATTCCTGCGGTGTTCGCGCTCTCTTTCTCTCCATATCCCCATCTGCGAGCAAGCAGGTTACCACGGCAGCCAACTAGTCTGCATCCACAGCGGATCATTGAGATCTGGCAGTGACGTGCTCGCCGAGCTCGCATGAATGCTATTCTGTTAGCCAGCGCTCTGGATACCGACCGGGATGAACCCTCCCGGGCCCGCAAGTCATGTGTCAAGTCACTCTTTGTCCGGATCGTACCTACCCCTATCCACAGGAACGTGAAGATCGTTTACCGCTGGAAAGTCAAACGCAGCTGACAAAACAGCTGGTAGTGTCTTATCTCTACCTCACCCTCCTCCCGCCGCATCGCGCCTCGTCCTCGATGTCGTCCATGTTCAGGAACCGGGACCCCTCCGGACTCATACTCTTCAAGACTCCCTACATCGCATCCACACCCATCTCCAGATCTGGGTCGACCTCCATCCCTCCGAGACCATCGCCACATTTCTGCCTCTTCCTCCTCGCCTTCCCCCCATGCGTCTTCGGCCTGGGTACCCAGATCTAACGGGGATTCTCCTCTCTGTCTTGTCTCCTACTTAGGACACCACCCCTCCCTCGCATCATCGTATCAGACCCCAATCGACGTCGCTTGTTCCGTTGCTGGATCCACGCCTCCTTGCGCCTGCTCAGCGGGGTATTCGTGCGCGTTCGGTGGACGCAGGTCACTCATTCTCGTCTTTACTCGAAGCTGTGGAGAGGGCACGGTACCCGAACGTTTTTGCTCGCTACGAGCAGGTTACTGCCCACCCGAAGGTGAAGGTCGTATTTGGAGAAGCCGAGTTCGTCGAGGAGGCAATGACGACGTTGAGCTTCCTCATGGGGCGGTTACAAATTACCTGGAAAAACTGGACCCCCACATAGCGACGTGGTATCTTGAGTACCTCATTGACGAGAAAGAGGAGAAGAGCTCTGGCTTCCCTGATCGATTGGCTGAGCTGTATCTTGGGTTTACGATGACTGCGAAGAGGAACGGGGAAGAAGGTGAGCTATTTCTCCTGAGTGTATGTAACTTCGATGGCTAATACCTTGTTTCCTTATTTTTGGATGTGTAAGCGAAACTCTTGAAGTTTATCGATACGACCGAGTATTACCGGCCTGATCGATTGTATGGACTGCTCTCAGAAGGTGCGCGAGGTTCCCTGCGAGCCCTTGTGTCACTTAACCATTCCACCCTAGACCTCTACGAAGCACGTGCGATCTTGTTGGGTCGCATGGGTAGACATGAACGTGCGCTCGAGCTATACGTCTACAAACTAGGGGACTATACAAAGGCTGAAGAGTAAGTTCCCCTCAACCTGAACTGCTCCCTGACCATCTCACCTTGAGTCACTTACAGACATTGCAAATGGATGTCGAGCCCCGCCTTGACACCCTCTCCACTGTTCCTCACCCTCCTGAAACTATATCTTCGACCGACCGTTCCCAACCCACCCAACCTGCTACCGCCTGCTCTGTCTCTCATCGCGCGACACAGTGGCCGCCTCGATGCCATTGAAACTCTCCAACTTCTCCCACTGCTCGTGAATGCTCACGACGCGAGACCATTTCTAATTCAATCGCTGCGTGCACCATTGTTCGACAATTGCGTCATACGAGAGATAAGCTTGACGAGGAAGGAAGACGCGGAGAGACAGTTGATGACACTCGAGTCGAGGCGGATAAATTTGACGGATAGTCGGATGTGCGTTTGGATTCTGATGCTCCGTTACTCACCGTTGGACTGTTCAGATGTCCGCAGTGTCATAAGCGGTTGGGGAACAGCGTTATAGCAGTACATGCGCCAAGGCGAGTGACTCTCCTCTCGCCCATCCGTTTGTCGCTGACGGGGTGTGGTGACAGGGGTGAAGTGACACATTATCAGTGTCGTGAAGCGTTCTCCAGGAAGCTCAACGCTGCATGGCAGGGTTGAGAGTTGAAAACTCAATGTCAGAGGTTTGACGGGTGCCTACAGGGGATATCGACGGTCAAAGTGTCATTTATAACAGAACAGTGATATGCATTGCATGCAGCTTGTCCACGGCGAATGGAAATGATGAGAGTTGATATGGTGCAGACTCGATTAGTTGATAGAGAGGGATCCTTCGTTGATCCATTGTTACTGGGAACAGAACCTGGGCCTGAGGAGGGCTAAGATTTGATGAAGGATGGATAAGTGAATATTCTGGCGAGGTCGATCATCAGGACTGAAATTAAATGCTACGAGGTAATACAGACTGCAAGAAATGTCCAGGTATTCATGATCCAGTATGGTATCTACGTGCATCGCATCGAATTATGCATGTGTCCCATCTTCTGTACCTGAGCTACCACACACCATCCATGAGGGTATCCTGAGCGCAATGATAGCGTCGCCTGGTCCTCGCTGATATGGCACCGTGAGCGTAAGAATGTAAGCGAAAGGAAATGACGCGCACCGTTAGCACATGGACCCTCCCGGCCGAGGGTTGAGATGGATTATTCTCTTGTTGCGTCTAACGAAATGTGAGCTGTCGTGACGAGTTCTAGCATCGACAAGAAAAAACGAACTGGGCTGGCTTCGTTCGCGCCCGCAGAATCTTGTGCATTGCGGGAAGTATCTTCGTTCGGATCTTTGGGAGCAGTAGTCTTGGTAGATGATTCAGCCTGTAAAGCGTGATGAGTCCCTGCACACAAACTCGAGGCACAACGAACCTTTCGTCTTGCCCCTCTTGCGGCTGATCGCTGAAATAGTGTTAGCATGCTACATCGGATCGTCTATCAAGGAAGGGTACTCACTGTCTTTGGTCGAGATGCAGCATACCACGAAGGTCCCTTTGCGACATTGACATTTTCTGACGAGTGGGGAGGCGATCGGGGATCGGTGGGCTCGCGCGACTTTCCGGAAAGTCGACGAGGCTTGGGTAAAGTTGGGCTCTTGTTACTCTTCCACTGTAGCCACTTTCTAAATATGGAGCGGCGGCGGGGTGATTGGACAGCGTCGGGATTTTCCTCTGCATGTGCCTCTGCAGGGGACGTCACAGTCACTGTTGGGAAATCGGATGATTGTGATATGGGATGAGATGTGCCAATTGGTGGCATCTCACCCTCCCGACCATCAGCAGAGGATGCCGGGGACAATGACTTTAGCAATGTCAACACGAAAGCAAGAGGAGATCAAAGTAATCACCAACCTCCGAGTCATCGTAGTCGAATTGAGCAGGCGTCGACGACACCTCACGCTATGGTATCGTGAGCACTCAGTTCAAGGGGAAAACAACAAACTGATACCTCGAGGAGATCACTATTGTCACCTTTGTGGCGCTGCTTGGATTGACCTCGACTGGATTCCCCAGGACCTTCCTGTTGTACGTACACAATGACAGTCAGCATAAATATTTTGGTGATGGAATGACGAGATCCTACTGGGGTAGAGCTAGATACTTTGCCGTCGCCCGATGTCGATGGCTGCTCATCCTGTTGAACGTCGTCGCGAGTAGAAACCTACATATTTTGTTGATGTGGGAGAAGAATAGGCTTATTCGACATGCAAGGAGTTTGAAGGCACAAACACTTACATTGAATGGACCATACCGCTCTGGGAGAATTTTTCCGAGATCACGAATGGTGATTTTCCAGTCAAGTTCAAGTTGTCCAATCGCAAGGTAGCTACTGTCCGGTGAGATGGCGACTGACCTTATTGACTCGCCGTCCTGAATGTCAGGACGGATGCGAGCCAGTGTTAATGTGTCCAGGAGTGAGATGGAATTGCCTGCATAGGTAGCAATGAATTTGCCGTTGGCGGCTAGGGCGAGAGAGCGGACGTCGTTGAAGCCGTCATGAAGATTTTGCGATTTAGCAAGTTGAATCCCAGTCGAGGCATCGAATGCCTTGATTTTGTTTGCATGGGAGGTAGCAAAAACTTGCTGACCATCGCTTGACCACACAAGTGGAGTGATCGCGCCAAATGAACTAGGTGTAACAGTGTCAATGGTGATGAGCTTGTTGCCAGTGTGACTGTCGAAAATTTGGACCTTCCCATAGTGGGCAGTGGCGATTCGGTCGCCACTTGGAGAGAATCGAATTCCATTGACATCATGATCGTGGTGGAGTGGGCCAATAAGTTTCTGCCCGCTTGTGATACTCCAAATGCTCGCTTCCCTGGTACGAGTCCCTGTGGCAAACCTGGCTGAATCAGGGGAGATATCCACACTGTACACCATGTTTTCGTCCTCCACGACGACGACCTTTTCTTGCATCTCTCCGTCCCACATGCTTGCCCCCTCCTTAGTCCCACAAACTATCCATTTGTGATCCCTTGACACCGAAATGGCGAGTATGGCCATTCCCGCTTGCTTTCCGACATCTTCACCGTCTGAAAGTCGCCATTGTCGAATCCCATCCGTAGTCCCACATAAAACATGCTTTCCATCAGGGTGGAACGAAGCTGCGTATACTTGGCTGCCAGTCTCAAGTACTAATGTTGGGTCTTACCGAGTTGTCAGCATCACACAATCACCGCTCAGAACTGCTACGCACCGGTATTCATCGACGACATTCTCACCAATGGTACACAGTTGTGGGGTCCGAAGAGTGAAAAAAACGAGGTGTTTCGGTTTACTGGTAGTGCGCAAGAAACACGTCTTCTTATTCTCAATATGGTTTGTTCGCAGCGGTGCCTCGTGTCTTTGGCGCTTATTCTTACTCGGATCTCGTTGCGACAGCCAGGCGAGGTTTCAACATCGCCGAAACCTGCCCTCTTCGCCACATGTAGTCCTATCCCAGCATTTGCGAATGCTCGTCATATCTCGACTGCAGCGACGAGGCATTAAACCAACACGCGACATATCCCGCACAAAATCCAACATCTTCATATTCCCGTAAATGGTCCAGTGAACTCTGGTTGAACGTACGTGTGCGCAAGCTGGCCAGTCTCGTACTTCCTACATGTCTCCGGAGCTCGAGCAGTTGTGCTCACGCAGCATCGTTGACGCTAGCAATGCCTCCGAAGATCAGTGACGGCGTTCAGGAAAGCACAATCTCGCAGCCGTGCAAATTTACCGTTCCTTCATTCCGCCCCCCATCCGCTGTGGATACCCTCTGCGTAAATGGCAATGCAGGAAACGTGCATCCACCGTTTCTGTCGTCTCGTCCACTGATCACCTACAGTCGAACAGGAATGCTGCTGTTGCACCGATACCAACCCTTCGGTCTAATTCTTATTCATTGGTGGATGATTCCGAGTCTGGGAGGATGTCGATGTCGATGGCGAACCCGTCCCTCTGGTCGGAAATGGACAATAGCACACCACGTCAATGGCACTCGCGCACGTTCCGATGACGGGTATGCTTCTGTATCTCTCTGGCTGTTGGCCACCACTGCTGGCGCCCATATCTGGGATCAGAATTCGAAGCGCAAGGAACACGACATTGAGAAGGACTAATTCCTCACGCTCTAGACTTTCTCAGTTCTCCCCATTTCCCCATCTGCGAGCAAGCTGATTACCATGGCAATCGACAGTCCGCATCTACAACGGATTATTGAGATCCGGGAGTGACGCGCCCGCCGAGGGACCTGACAAAGATGAAGATCGCATGAATGCTATACGGCTAATCACCGCTCTGGATAGCGAGCTGGATGAACTCTCTGGGGCCCCAAAGCCACATGTCAAGTCGCTCTTTGACCGGATTGTACCTCCCCCCGTCCAGAGGAACGTGAAGATCCCATACCGTTTACCGCGCTGTCCCAACCTCCTGAAAAGTCAGACGCAGCTGGAAAAACAGCGGCTGGTAGTGTCTCATCTCCACCTCACCGTCCTCCCGCCGCATCCGAGCCTCGTCCTCGATGTCGTCCGGTACCCCGATCCAAAGGTGATTCTCCCCTTTGCCTCGTCTCCTACTTAGGACGCCACCCTTCCCTTACATATTTATACCATCCTGCCAATGTCGTTCGTATGACTTGCAAGGTGAACACGTCGACTATTCCTTATTTGGCGTCTTTCCCACTGCGATCGAACGTGATATCTTGATTGCATGTGCGCCGAGGACACCTGCCAACATGAACGAGTACACTCCCAGGCATGTCGTCGCGGAGACTCTGCAACGCAAGTATCCACGCCAGGTCTCTACGCCGACCCGTCCACTCTCGCTGGGGCCATTGCCCAGGGACGTCCCAGCTGACACCGTCCACGTTGACACATGGCATCTCGATATCTACATGACCCCGCTAGGATGGGGGGGTTCCGTGAAAGCTGGATACTACGTGCGTTACTCTTCAAGACTCCCTACAT
>JBBPSL010000578.1:0-11705 GCA_038093555.1 Butyriboletus appendiculatus | reverse complement strand
AGGGATACTGAGCAGTAGTCATAGAATGAATCCTACAATTTACTAGTAGTGTAGATTTGAAGGTGTATATCTAGTATTCCAGACTCGGACGGAAATGGGATCCAA
This sequence comes from Butyriboletus appendiculatus, assembly GCA_038093555.1. Classification (NCBI taxonomy): domain Eukaryota; kingdom Fungi; phylum Basidiomycota; class Agaricomycetes; order Boletales; family Boletaceae; genus Butyriboletus; species Butyriboletus appendiculatus. The sequence continues at coordinate 11,600 of JBBPSL010000578.1, read as the reverse complement.
ATTGTAATTGACTCGGGTCAATTGATGGTCAGACTTGGAACCAATGCCAAAAAAAAAAAAAATCGGGGCTTCTGGAAATAGAATGTAAAATTTCAGCGGGGGCCTGCATACGCAGCAAGTGTGTGTCGTTTGTGAATGGGATAAATGTTAGGGCCACACAGTGCAAAGTGGGTTTGTTATTCTCAACAGCTGGCATATTTTTGCAATTCGCATAGGAGGATAGCGATCTAAAGGAAAATAAACCAGTTATCAGGCACGATGTAAAAATGCTTCACATTGCTCTCATTTGTGTGTTTACAACTCAATTACATTGCTTGACAAGTAAATTTCGATTTCAGTGGTGCTCGTACGCCGCATGGTACTACTTCCTCCGCTCGCTACCCAGCCCCATTCTCCAGCACCTGTTCCTGTACTAAATTTTTGCAGGCGCACTGCCATGAGCCGATATCATCGGGTACGTGAATATTCTGGGTGTGGGATGTTCGCAACGCACTCCCCGAGCTGCCCCACAGCATCAAAAGCTGAGGAGATCACAACTGAAAGCCAATAAGATTGAACGGTCATTGAAAACTCCGACATGAAGCTGGGGTCTGTTCCTTTTCAACCCAGACACAGTGGGACGGTCGATGGGTGGCCCGGGGTGGGAATGACTTCTGAGAGTGAAGAGTTCATTGGCAATATCTGAAACGGTGCCGGAGCAAGAACGACTGCCAGTGATGATGGAGTTTGGACACGCTTACACACTCACTTGACATTTTTTGTTCATTCCGGTCTTGGGAGGTCTTAGCTGTAGTTAATTAGCCTCGATTTTTTTACGCTGGCCCCTGAGATATCACAACCCCAGAAGCAGAGGCAGTGTCGTGGATCTTGTATTGACACAGGTTAGTACTGCTCGCACCTGCCAGTGTGGATCTCAGCATCAGTAGAATTTACCTCTGAGAACTTCACGGCCTCCGACGATATCACTATGATCCTCCTCCTTTCCATCGCCAAAAAAGCATTTTCAGTTACCGTGGCTATTGAGGATGGATGACCCAGATCATTGGTGTCACATTCGGCGTTTTCAGGTACAGCCATTTACTTAGTAAAGGGTGTGGGAAGTTAAAAAGTCGGCCTATGATATGACTAACTTGCCTCCAGTTACGGGTCTGCTTGGGACCCGAAGACGATTCACTAGTAGGGTACCACAGGGTAACACCACGACATAATAACTGAATAACCCTTCATGTTCCAGTGCTGCCTTCCTAGATATCAACACTCACCATGACCCTGAGGTTTCCGACCATTGGTCATAAACGCTAAAGATATGACATTCTAAATCCATTGGTCCCCCTCGCCGTGACCAGGAGACAGTTAAAGGTCGTCGCTATTCATGATCATGGTAGGCGGTTCCAAGCTTCAGACGAAGATCGCGATAATCACGAGCAGCCAACGAGTTGCGATGCTATGTACAAGGCACCGTCGTTACTACACGTGTTGTATGGCAGCCCTCAGCGCTATCAGGAATATTGGCGCGGACAGTCTTCAAACCTTGTTTTAGAAAGTTTAGAAACTCCAGAGTCCGGAACAAGGCCTGAATTCCGAGTCCCGGCCGACCACTTGAAGTAAGTACACACACAATCTCTCACAAGGTAACAGAGCTGAGCGAAGAAATACCACAGGAAGGTTGAGTATCTTGCGAACAAGGACTGTTGAACAACTTGCTCCCAGGGGCCGATTTTTTTTTCTAGTTGCCCATAAAGGACGATCGCAACTTGAACTCTGTGAACTCCACTTGGGCTTTGAATCTGGGCCTTCTGCGTGCTTATCGGTCCCAAATCGCGCCGATATCAACACCGTCACTCGTGCGACAACATGCTAACACAAGTTTTTCATTCACCAAGCGCTGCGGCTGCCTGCGGTTGCACACTGGGATAAAATAGTGTCCTTAAGAGAGCACATGCCTCATGAACATCCCGCTAAATTCCATGTCCTCACAACTCACCCTGTCGTCCATCGAGCAGGAAAATCAGGTCCTGATTACATTGATGGAACAACTACGTATTTGCAACTATGTCACGAGTGAGTGAAGCACCCCGAGGCGACTTGGAGAGAACGTGGTTTACAAAAATTTTCAGTCTCCGCGTTGGTGTTCATGGTATACGACATCATAATCAACCTGAAAACAGAGGTGAGTCCCATCATGTTGCTATACGGGGACTCAAATAGACGTGCTACCACCAGATAGCTCTGGTCTGGTGTTACCGTCAAAGTAGTGATCCTGCTAGCCCACTCCACTGTTTTCGTAGGGTCAAACAAGTTCTTGTCCGTTTGCTTTTCATTTTTTCTCGGTATTATGGCATTGTCTTCTTAACGTGCGTTATATCGTGACTCACCGATTATTCCTCGGCCAACCAAGTTTCTTGATTGCACTGGTGCAGGATCATGTTCGCTGGTATGCTTCCCTTCCCCCTACTACTCCATAACTGATGTTGGATAGTCAATAATACCACAGGACTCACGGTCACAGTTTGTTGCAGTTTATTCATCTCTAGCATTGGTTTTCACACTGACGGATCACACAGTTGTAGGTTTCCTTCCTGAAAACATTTCGAACGGATGCTACCAATCCCATTCAGCTGCAAGGGATATTACTATTATCTCATTCTGTAAGATTAAGAAGTGTTGTGATCAATACGCCGCTAACTAGTTATCCATTTTCTAGAGCAGGAACAGTCTTATATGTGACCATTGTCAATATCATCCTCGCCATGCGGATCAATGCACTGTATGGAGGAAACCATTACTGTGGGGTATTCCTCGGCTTCCTGGTTGTTGGTGAGTTCCATCTTCGTGGAGCGTTGCCAAGAGTTGTCTCACCAACGTTTCAGGGGAATTTTTGGTTTGTGGTCAGGCACCGTGTGCCGACACAGCTTACCATGCATTCCACGTTATGTTAGGTGGAATTTTCAATATGTGCCGTCATGGCTGTGCGTACCACAGCTGAAATAGTGAACCCTCCGCCCGGGATCCCATGGGCGGGGTGCATGATAAGCTCACGTACTACACCTGCTCTCACCCTCGCGAGCTGGTAAGCTAATGGAGTCCCATCGAGTTTCTTGCAGTGCTGATAGAAACGTGAAGGCTAGCAGGACTTTTTATCTCCAGTAAGCCAACGTGACCCATGTTGATTGTGTGTCCTGACGTACCTCCTAGCCATTTTTTGTCTCATGACTTTGAGAAATATCCTCTTCGACAAGCACGAGGAACAATTGTCCTTGCAAGACATGTTGAGGCAGCCTTCTAGAGCAAGGGTACTTCTGTACGACGGGGTTACCTTTTATTTCCTGTAAGTAATCGGTTGGTTCTCCTGCGCCCTTGACTTCTCTAAATACGGCTATATAGAACTTTTGGTAAGGCGGCCATCACACTTTGGGATGGAATTCGGCTCACATCTGAACCTGACAGCCATCGTGTTGGTCTCCACCGTTGTCCTGACTGTCGTACAAAATGAATTGACAGTTTTACCCGTTTCGTAAGCTTACGATCCGTGTCATCCATTCGTCTTCAGGCCTGATATGTATGAATACGTGCAGCCTCCTCGTTGCGATATATTCTTATTGCGTGAGTGCCCCTGCTATGTATATCTCCGTAGCATGTTTCGTTGACACGTACCCTAATTTGTTTCCGCAAAGGCTTCTCGACTCATCTTCAACATCAGAGCGGTCGAGGACCAGCTCTGTCCTGCAGACGTGCCAGACGATCCAGACTCGCTTCCCCCATTACCTTTTTTGACGTCGGCCGAGCCCGTGGCATCATCATCGCTAATCTAGTCGCAGACATGGGGTGATGTAACGCCCCAATTTACCGGTTCAACCCGCATTCGTCGCCGCCGTGGGTTGGACGCATTGGCGTCCGTCCGTACATATCCAAATAGGAAGATTGAGAACAGGGTATGCGCGAGGATTTCCCTCGTCGCACTCGCCGTTTGTTTCGTCCCGTCCCATCCAATCCAGCTCAGCCCAGTCGAATTTCACATCGCTATGTTGTATCCATAGGCCCCTTCCACATCGCGAGCTGTACCATCCTGTGTATCCATCCATTGTATCATTTTCTTTCCGACTCGAACGTGGTCTTTGATTCCTTTATCACTATTCTTGTCTCGTGGTCCGACACAATAGTACTGTACCCTATCTTCTTACCCTTTGCCTTTTGGCTCGACAGATGAGTCGGTCTAGGGCCTCGCCCGTCACTCGTGTTTCTTTGATCACACATCTCCCACAAATCGCCATTAATGTACCTCATGGATCTCATCACCACCGCGCACACGGGGAGGACGAGAAGATGATGGATATGTATTGACTCCGAGTCCAACCCGCATGTTCCTAAACATTCAATGATCTAACAAGCCTGTTGCGAGGAAAGAGAGGCGACAACCGCATAAAGACTCGGAGTGTCGCTTGTGGACGGCAAACTCGCGAATCTCAGCATCTATCAGTGTGAGCTACTACTATACTTCCATCAACGGATGAAAAATAAGAATCCCATGTGTATCAAGGACGACATTGTCAAAGGTATGCGTACAATATGTAGCGGTGATAGTGCAAAATATGATCAGAGCAGCTCATATACACGAGGGGATGCGATAGCGAACATCGAGAGGATTTAAACGACAAGGAAAGACGAGCGGGGCACAGACGTATGGCTCCCTGACAGCATCTACGGAGTGCTACAGCTCTGCTATGACATTTCCTCCTCGTCCGTGTCGGTGATGTATTCTTTACTTTTGCTGAAGCGATCGGAAGGCAAGTCAGTCAAGTCAGGCGAGCAGAGGCAAACTAAATCAACCCACAATTGTTTCTTCCGCGGTCCCGTCGCTTCTTGATCTTCATCATCACGAACCATCCGCTTCTTCGTTCCCCGCTGTTGTACGTCAGCAATTATTAAATCAGCTCAACGCCTCAACTTATCCGCATGGCCATCACCACGTACCTTCTTCGCCGGCTTACTCTCCACCTCTTCATCGCTAAACAACTGCTCATTGTTATCCTCGCCGCCCTGATCGCCCGATCGTTTCAGCTTTCCCCTCCGCTTCTTCTTCGGTTCAGACGGCGTAGCCAGGCCCTCGTCCCCGCTCTCGGCTTCGACTTTGACCTTTTTACTCGAGCGCTTGGATTTACGTTCCCGTTCCTCCTCGCTCTCCATCTGGACCTCCCTTGTCCATTCGAGGGCTTGCTCTCGCGCGATCCGACGCTCCTCTGCCAGCTTCTCAGCTTGTATGCGCAACTCCTCCATCTTTGCTCTCTGTTGCAATACAAGAACACAAGGAACGCACACGTCAGTCATTGCGTACGATGTCCGATATAAGAGGATGAGTGACGGACCTCGAGAGCCTCCTGCCGCTGTTTCTCCTCCTGTCTCTTTTGGCGCGCAGCTTCCAGTCTCGCTTGAGCCTCTGCCTCAAACTCTTTTTGGGCAGCGAGATGCTCGTCTGCCCGACGCAGCATGCTCTCTCCGTATTTCCGACGCTGGTCTGCAAGCTCCACACTGTAGGGCAAGAACGGTGACGTATCCACCGCCAGCGAACCAAAAATACTGAATATCATGTGCAGGTCAGCGGACAGGCTGGTTTGGACGTTTGAAGCGAAAGGAGAGGGAGGAGGACATACCGTTGAGCATGGTTGGCCTGAGCGATCGCCCACTCGAGGTCTTTTAGTGTCCGCTTGGCTGGACCCAGTCCAAACATGAGCTCTGCTGTTTTCTGTTGAATCATGGCAATGTTATACATGATTGCCTTGTCGCTCGGTTGTACGTGAAGTGCCTAGGCAGGTATCATGTAAGCCTCGCTGTTCCCGATGCAATATCGTGCGGGCGAAGGGGAGCCTCACCGTCTGAGCGTATTTCAACGCGGTATTCATGGCCACCGACGTTTGCTCCTTCGTGGCTTTGGCGTACCAAGACCGACATAGACACATCAGCACAGGCACGTTCTGACCGTTGTAGAACTTGACGGAAGCAGTTTGGTACTACCAACTCGGGGTAAGCGTTCAATCCCCAAATGGTTCGACCTGATACTCACGCTCTCAATCGCGCGGTCGAACTCGTCGCGCGCGTAGTAGCAGTGGCCCATGTTCACATAGACGCTCCCATCGTTGAGTGTCTCCCGAATCTTTGCAAACACGTCCAGCGCTTCTCGCGAATTCTTCAATCGCCGGTGAGCATCGTCGGCTGCTGAGACGGGGGGCACACCACTCAACGTCCCCAACGCATCCTCCGCAACTGCAATGGCAAGACCTTGAGCAGCTACAGCACAGAGAGGGTCCAGCTGAAGTGCCTTGTGGTATGCCTCGACCGCACGTTGGAAGTTCCGTTTTCGCTCTTCTATCATCTTTGGGTTGGGATCTCGGTTATCCCGACTTTGGGCGTACAGGATCCACCCAGCGGCGCAGAGAGAGTAGACATCGTGTCTCTCGTGGTCTTTGAGTGTGGCGAATACGAAGTCCTTGGCCACCTTGACGTTGTGTTGGAGGAGGAAAGAAGTATAGAATGCGCGGAGGTTGAGGTTGGTATTCTGGGTGGCCAAGGCCTGCTTGAGCAATTCATGAGCGTCGTTGGGCTGGCCAATATTTACAAGCATTTGGGCTTGTCGGATCTTGGCTATTTCAACTGTCAACGGAGCGTTTTCAAGAGACGGTCGTATAGAAAGACTGACCATCAACATATTCCGGATGGCGAGAAAGGAGCTTGTCGTATGCCCCTTTGGCTATTGCATGCTCACCAATATCTTCGTATACCCTAGCGAGATTGTACAATATCGATGTCGACATGGCTTCCCCGTCGTCCGCGTTGAGAGTGGCAGCCTTTGTCAACGCATCTTCATACATAATCCGCGCCTCGTCCAAGTTGCCTTCCATGTGTCGCAAGGCGCCGAGATTGTTCAGCAGCCGAGGATCGGCCTGACCACTCGCTGCGCTGACTCGTGAAGCATCACGGAAAGCTTTGGTAGTCCGTTCCATGTTGTCTTCCTGCCACAAATGCGCTATTTCGACGTGCATCTCCATGTCATCATTGAGTACACTTGATGTTCGACTTGATGCATTCGCATGTCCGTTCGCACGTGCATCGCCAAGTTCGATGGTTTTGGTAACTCGATCGAACAGTTCACGTGCTTTGAGCTTCTCCTGGGCAACGTCCGCACTCGACACACCCGGCCGAGGATGTGCACGAAGCGAAGCAAGGATAACAGTGGCTTCCAATGATCGCTGTGGGTTTGGAGGTTGTATCAATGTGTCAAGGGTGTGGATCGCCGCAGCCACTTCATCTAATCATCTAGGAGTTCACCGTTCCGGTCTGGTTCAGAGAACCTAGGGCTCACCATTGAGCATCTGCATTTGCGCCATGCCAACAGCACCAAGTATGTGTTTTGGTTGGCCCTCCGTCGCGATTGTGTAGTACTTTGTCGCTTCTTTTGTCAACCCTTCAGCGTGCAGGGCCCGGGCAGCTCTTAGATTGCCCTCCGTTAGAAGCGTGAGTGTATCAGCAAACTGAACCGTTCTCTCTGCCAGTTTTAATGCCTAAGTGAGAGTCAGAAAAGTTGGACACATGATCTAAGGTGTAAATTCACCCGTTTAAGGTTGTTTTTACGAAGGAACAGCTCGCACAACGCGTTCGCCGCTGCAGCGCTCTTTTGGTTTGCATTGAAAGCCTTCTCAATGTATTTGGTACCAATTAAGAAGGCCTGGGCACGTTCTTGTTCGGTTTGGTTTCCCGCCTTACTCGCGTTGATAGACTCCAAGCCCAATAAAAGTTGCGCGGCCCACTCAGACGGATTCTGGTCGTAGAGCTGAGTGCCACAGTTGAAATGAAATTTGTAAAAACGAGCTACGCACCACTTCCAAGCTTCTTTGCCATGCAGCTTTTGCTTTTGCCTTGTGATCCATTGCCCACAGGCAAAGACCGATACCAATTCGAGGATCTGGAACGCACGACGGGTTTAATTGGAGGACTTGCTGGAATAATTTGAGAGCTTGAGGGTAATTTCGTCTTGCGTAAAGAATGCGGGCCTGGGTTTCAGAGACCTGTCAGCTCCGGCAATGCTGATCGAGCAGAAGAGCGAACTTTGCCAAGCAGTGCCACGATGTTGGTCGGTTTTTCTGCGAGAACACCTTCGAAAGAGCGCATCGCGTCATCCATGGATCGGGTGGCCAGTTGTTGGATGCCTAAACGGTGTTAAGTTCAGACATTCGGATAACGATCATTATATACCTCGCGTCAAAAATGCGAGAGTTCCACCGACACCTTCTCCACCTTCCGCTGCCGCTCTCTCTCCGGCATTGAGGTACTGAGCAGCATCCCGATAATATTCCTCTTTTGAACGTACGCCCGTGAGTTTATCCTCCCCTGCACGACAATCATGAACAGCACAATACAAGCAGATGTCGAGGGCTTACGAGCATCTGGTAGAATTAATTTTGGAGCTTTCTGGGCATGTGCAATCTGAATGTTCGCGAGTAACGCATATATTGGAGGTGACTGAGTTGTGGTGCCATTCGCTGTCAAAGCTACAAAAAAACACCACACGAATAAGTATGCCACGGGCGTACAACCAATCCGACCACGTACACTCGATCGCAGAATGTGCAATCCGCTCTGCAGCGGAAAGGTATCCCCTCCGCCAATACTCCCCGGCCAGCCTCGCCCACACCAAAACTCTACATTGGCCTTCCTTCAATAGATCAAGCACGTCGTCCGGGTTGGGGTCGAGGTTGTCCAGGTCTATAGTTATGACTTCTTGTCCTCCCAGTTCGATGTCAATTGACCGTGCAGTGCCATTTGCCGAATCATCCATGACAGAGAAAATATCATACAAAGCGACAGAGTTGTCAGAGCACGTCAGAGCCGCTTTTGCTATCCGGAAGACGTGCAGGGCCCCAACACTGCGGAATCGGCCAACAAGTCGAGAGAGTGGGCGAGTTCGTAAGGGCTTCCGAGAGCCGATACCGAAAACGGGTAAGGAGGACCCCGTGAGACCGCGGCACCCAGCTCTATGTACAGAAGGCTAATATACACCATTCATGACCGCAACGGGATCCATGGGACCGTGAACGTCGTTTCAGACAAGATGCAGTCAATTTACTTATGAATACTGTGACGACGAGTGCAATACGAAAGCACAAGCCTGAAGTCGCGAATCCGATTTCAGGTCTACACCGTTCCCAGGGGCATGATGTTTAGCATAAAGACTCAAATATCAAGGACGCACCGCAGAACCAAGCTTGCTCTGGCGAGCCAATCCCGAGGCTCGAGGCCCCTTGTGACCAGGCGATGGTTCGGTCACCAAGTAACTCGGAGTGAGAGCTAGATGCATACTTACTCAGTGCATCTTAGACCATGAATAGATGAGACAGACCTGAGTTAAGATGGTGACCCAGACCACGCAAGGGACCTTCAGGATCTACTCATGCACCGACGCATGGATGGCCGCAGCCGGCAAACATGCCTAGAGGGCAAACATGCCTAGAGTGCAAAGATGAGCAATTCAAGAGACTTTACAAATTTCGACGCCCCTCATCATGAGATAATTTTCGAAGCATTACATACATACACGCACATGTTAGCATGTACGAGCGAGAAGACGAAAGAGTTTGGAGGGGCTTAAGCTTAAGATTCAAGCTATATTGACATCTGAGTCCACCTTTCCATTTTTGTCGCGTTCAAAATAAACGACAACAATGCTCGCCCAACAGTACATATCAGCTAAGAACACCAAGTCTCAATGTAAATTCTTTGGCTATATAGATGGAGAGTAGAATTAGAATCAACATTTGACAGTTTGCCAAGTTATTCGCCTTTACAGACAAGGCTGGCTGATGGTGAATCACTTGCAATCAGTCTGAGAATGATAGCTAGATTCAGATGTTGAAACTTGAAACATGGTGGCCAGGCATGGAATTAACCCAACAGGATCAGTGCTGAGATGGTCTTTCAGCCAGAGAATGTCTACATGAGTATGCACACAGTTCTAGATATCGTGATGAAGAGATCTTGACATTATGATGGCTTAGGAAATGAAGTTTCCATCTTGACTGTAAAATCGTAACAAGCATAACAACAACTTACAAAAGATTACTACCACTTGGATTCCATGATCACATACGGCCACTGGAACCACTGGATATACCAATTTGGGACTCTTGACGATCTATGATCGAAAGGACACTGGGGTACCATGAAAAGATGACATGGACTCATGATGACTGAGATGAGTTCTGGGGAAATAGATGTCATAATTTGTTCTTGTGCCAGAGATAAAATTATGGGTTTCGGCCACAATGAGTTCATGTGTGGACATTGACTTCTATGCAGGCGAAAGCAATGGAAACAACAAAGAATATGGGCTTCCCCAGACTTTTGCTTTGCCTCCCATGGTTAGAACACTATAAGCTAGGGGAAATATACCCCCTAGATGAAACAATATCTAGATCAACTAGATGTGAGTCAGTTAGGTACTTAGTGTAACTAAGTGCACGGGTTGTTCGCCAATTCCCAACAAACGTTGAAGAATTGGAATTGAGTGAGTTCAACTGTGGTCTGGTTAGTAAGGTGTTAGTGGTGTAAACAAGTGTAAACAACAGTAAACATGTCTAAATGTATGCTAGTCAACACTACTAGATTGCTAGGATTTGTTAGAATAGGTTAGAAGGTCAAATGAGTCAATTGTTATACAAGACAATGACTTTGTGGCTGGTACTCCAAGTTAATTATTATAAAAGGCAATTACTTGGTAGTTGGGAATATCCAGTGATACACTAGAATGGGTTCACACTTTGTTACGACTGTTCCGGATAGGACCAGGCATAGGCTCAAAAGGGTTCAAGGACTGCCGACGGGAAGTTGGTGGACAAGGATCAAGGGGTTTCCTTGATAAGGACAACTAGTCCTGGTGATCGTAGAAGTCACCTAGTTGAGAGAGTTTGAGAAAGAGCGCCTCCTCAAGAGTGAGGCGAAGTCTTGCAGAGATCCAAAGAGGTGAGTTTAGATTGTTAGAGCAGGTCTAAACTAGGGAGACAGCATAGATGACTGCGGTTTATATACAAAGGTAATAGAAGCCGAAGGAAGGTCATGGAATGTCTATGACAAAGCATAGAAGGTGGAAGAATGTCACGGAATCCCGTAGAAGCGGGCAAAGGGGTTCTGTGAAAGAAGTATAGTAAAAGATGCGGACCAATGGCATAAGTGTATCGTGGGATTTGCGGAAAGAAGTTACAGGACGCTATGGAGTTTCGGAAGAAGGCGTTCCGCATTAGAAGTACATGCAATAATGGTAAGTATGTTGTGAGAGAAAGGAAAAAGGGGAGGGATCATAACATTACCCCCTGTTTATGACAGAAACTCTGTTGAATGTCTAGTCAAGGCCCTGGTATTCTTTGCAGGGTGAGCTGCACATATTGCCATAGGTGACATCATCGTGGACGTCAGGTACGTCGTAGGGGTCGGTGGGATGGGTGATGTCGTCGGGGTCGACATGATGTTCGACAAGCCCGAATCCCGAGATACGATGAGAGATTTGTCGAGGGCGTCTAGGGGTGTGGCGCGTAGAGTATGGTGGAAGTACACATTGA
>JBBPSL010000576.1:0-11744 GCA_038093555.1 Butyriboletus appendiculatus | reverse complement strand
GTCGAAGGTCGTATGTTATGTAATTTGGGTACGACATAGTGGGTCACTTGATAATAATGACAGTGGGATCAATCGAACCCCAAGAATAAGGTGAGGTACACTCGATCACCTTATCACCGGATGGACAAATTTGGATGATTTGTAGAGTCCAAGGATTCTTGGTGCTATGGTTGCTTCCATAGATCAAGAATGCGGTGTCGGTGACTGCATAATAAGAAGGGTCTAGGTCATTCCAAACCAGCAATTACAAATGCCACAGCTACATCATAGTTGTATTGCTCTAAAGGGTGTTATAAACATCAATTAGAATCCAAAAACACAGGATCATACCACTGGAAGAGTCGCCAAAGATGTATCCTGGTGTTCCATGCACAACCCACTGTGCATAAAGGTCGGGACCCAGAACACTATGCATAGTGGAACAGCCAGTGTAGGGCGCCTGCAGGTGCATACTCAGTACTCAGCCCAACCCAATTAATGCATCCAGTGAGAAAATTCCCTGACGGATTTAGTATGAGGTTTTCTAGACTGGTTGTTACTGAAGAAAGTGGGTCAAGTACAGAAAAGGGTAGGTTATTCTCCTGTTTCGCAATTGTTGCATACTTGGTGACGAGGTTTGTAGAGTTGGTGAAACAGCAAAACTAATTATTGCTGCCCTGCCCGTAATTGAGTCACTGTTACAAATAGAAAAAGTCAATTGAGCACGAACAGTAATCATAAGAAGAAGAAGAAAAGGGGGCGGAGTCGACCACCACCACCCAACAACAAAAAGCAAGAATAAGGTGACCTTCTTACTGACAAAAATACGAGTTGTGGGTGCTACCGGTGCCTCCATGCATTGTCAATGCTGTGTCGGTAACTGCGCCATGAGAACAGCCGGACAACTCACTCGCGGGAAGGTCACCCCAAACTAGCAATTACATAATAACACGCAGCGGGCCACATCCGTGGCAACACCCGATACGGGCCAGCAATCATGTGATGCAGAAACACATTGCAATTTAAACATGTAACCCTCATCCTGTGGAACACAATATTTATGCAGTGTCACCCTGGTCGTCAAGACCTCGATCAACAATGGAAAGTTTGATACGGCTTGCACGAACGATCGAAGTGAGTCACTGAGCAATGGTCAGAAGATCTCAGAACTGACACTTGCGACACACCAACAAAGCGTCATTGGTCTCATATAGTACTTTGACGAATGGTCTCAGTCAATAACCTTTGTTTGATCAATCACGCTCACTGCTCATCAATGTATCCCGTGAGCCATCTTACATATATGGTCCAATCTGCCTAAGTCGTCCAGCCACATCCTTACTTGAATCGCGCTCGCTAACATCATACATATGCAGCCTGTGCATCCACCCCCATGACGCTGAGTGACTTGCATTCCAAATGGGAAAGTGTTCTGCACAATTTCAAGGTATGTAAATACCCAACAACGTCCATCCATGCATAGTGGCTGACACAATATCAAGGACCCTGCTAATCATCTGTCTGCCATCATATTTGCGGCCGGGCATGATCGTGCAGAGATTGTGATGGTACCGTTTCAAGAGGGCCTCCTTCACCTAGAGCATTGGCTTAGTGAACCCCGTCTTATCAACTTGTATGCCAGTAGCTTCGAGACAGACATCGCTGGTGTCCGACGCAAGACATTCAAGCGGTATCCGACATCACGTGGCGTTACTCTCACTCATGCCTATACGGTGTTTTACTGGACCCAGCAGCTGATGATGCCTGTCAACCAGTCGTTGCTGAGGTACTGTACAGGCACGCAAGAATACCGATTGCTTCGAGGGAATGTGCTAGTCTTGAAGCACCATCGGCCCTCGCTTGATGGATACGAAGACATGACAACCGAGGACATCGCACTGGTAGGGTCCATTATAGGCAGGTAAATAAATTGCTGTCATACCTATTTCAAAGACCTGATGTCAATTGCACAACAGTGCTGTGTCGGCCGGCCAGCTTGACTGCGTAGACGAGCATGATTTCGCACTGGAGGTCATTGAGTTGCAGTAACCGGTCGCTTTCTTTGGCCTGCGGTGTCATAGATAAATGTATTATTCTGTCAAAAGATTCGAGGTTCTTTTATCTTCTGTTACCCTCGTGTCGCTTTTGAGACTGCAATATTTTGTTGTGGAGGTGTTCAGTTACATGGTCATCTACAGTCCTGTGTTTCGAAGGCATAGTCCAATAGTAGCGCAACCGGCAAAACCATTGCTGTACCCTATGTTATACATTTTTGCGCCTGAGGACTGTCTGCCATACAAGAAAAGAGTATCGGAGGTAGGTATTATTTCGCACGTGCTGCGCTGCCTCTGCCGCAATACCGTGAGTCCACAACCATCCCTCTGTCAATGCCACCAGTACATATATTATTCTTGTACTTAGGGTTGTTGCATACTATACGTCGTTGAGGTCCAGAAAAGTATAATTGGTTAGGCTAATATTCAGAATCGGAAACCAAAGAAATAGTGGCCAACTATTCCATGAATACAAGTAAGTGCAACAAGACGAATCCTTTACTCTACTTTATTTTCTCTTTTTCTACTCTTCGAAGGGGGAGAGGGTTAAATAAATAAAATAAAACAAAAATGGGTCATGTCATGGATCCTGCCCAAGGCGATGAATGATAAACTGGAAGGAAACTATATGGATGAAGAGGACACCTGGTAAACCTTTCAAATTTGTAGCAGCCATTCGAGGAGGATGTGCTATCCACTTACTCACATCATAGACGAGGAGAGAACATTGCTACAGAGCACGCCGCTTTCCAAGCTGTACTTTGGACAAGAGTGCTGCCGTCTCGGAATTACCACCCTTCTTGAAAGCATCAGGATCCAGGACTGTCCGCTTACGTTCTTCAACCTCCAAGTCAGAATGGCGCAGAACACGCAGCGTGTGAGCATTTAATTGATAAACCTATGACCTCAATTAAGTCAATATGATTCAGAATCAGGTGCAGTTAAGGGACTCACGCGACGATTGTCCCAGTTGAAGGCATGCAGCGTGGCACGTACCATGACGAGCGTACCCTGACGCAACCCCGTGTACCATTCTTGAGGGGGTATGAGCTCATCGTCAATGTTCCTAAAGTCAAGCTGGCGGAGCTTTGCATGGACGTGCTTGAAAAGGTCACCTCCATAGTCATGCAGGACAGTAGGCTGGTACAGATCGTTTGTCGTCACTGGGTTCTCAAATCAGCTCAAATCAGTCACATACTGTACAGTGTTTGCTCACCACGATTCTGGTCAACAACAGCCGCAGGCTGAGGCCCCACGGTGGTCTCGTCCGACTCGAGGTAGTCATCTTGTAGGAGGTCCATATCCTCAGCATCATCGATGCTCAGTGACTTGGAGCTGGATGCCTTCGCAGGAGAAGACCGTTCAGTCAATATCTTTCTCTTTTTCGCATAACGATTGGTAGGAGTGGTGTTCCGAGTGCCACCTGCTGTAGTGTACATTGGATCAGTTACGACAACAATATAATCAGGATCCCCCGAGGTCTCGGAGCCCGCATGAGCAGTCCACTCTTTGATATGAACATTCTGTCAGAGCTTAAGTAATTTTGGAAACATAAACGAGCAGAATGATAACCTTTCCTCCGAGTTCAGCACGGTCTTTTTGGACCACTTCGCACAGTGTCACCAACTGGTTATCCCACAAGTTACTGAAATCATCAGTGGCGTCGGAGGGCTTGCCCAGCACGAAAACATTCTTGACGCGAGTCTTGTCGTCAATGTGGGATGGCTTCCATGATTAGAGCGTCAATTACAATGGTCGTGTGGGATCCAATTCGACTGAAGACACATACATTGAACAAGGAGCCAATGAAATGATTCCCTTTGGCCGAGAATCGCGTGCCACATAGAGTGGGCCTTATCTCACCCACAAGGATAGTCTCAAAGTTCTCGGTGCCATTGAGAGAGCGATACTCCCAGACATTGTTGGCGACGACGTGACGCGCGAAATCAACTCCGTATGTCGACCGAGACAACACATGACGACCAGGCATGGCTAGTAGGCTGTCATAAATATAGTCATAGACATTGCTGGCAGTGTCGGCGGTGTCAGCATTGTCGGTGGCTTCCGAGTCCATGATTGTGGTGCGAGACGCCTGCATGTAATGTTTACAGAGACCAGTGAAGGAGGGAGGAACGTGAACGAGGTTGCGCAGCATCAGAACCAGGGGTTTTACGACCTCGAATTTGACAGCAATGTGTCCGAGACACACATTGTGTGTAAGGCCTTCTTGTTTGATGACACCTGGCGATGGCCAATCTGACCGAGCTCAGGCAGTCTACCGATCAGGAACATCGTTCTAATAGACATCAGATAATTAACACATCCTTACAATAGCCATTACTCACTTCTTGTGTGTCGGAGACTATGACTGTCACCAGGACCCACTGGCAAGTCTGCTCTTCTCTTCAACGGCCGCCTTTGCAGTGCTCTGGGTGCAGGGTCGGGCTGCTGAGACGTCACATCGCAATGGATGGTGACGTCCTGCTCTAAATCCTCTAGCATGGTTGAGACATTACAGGTTTGCTGTAAGCATGCCATGAGTGTTTGTGACGAGACAGTTAATGAAGGACAAGTTCCACCCGTGAGTGCCAACAAATCATGCTCTGCCTGCATGCGATGGGGTCCATCCAAGGTCTGAATCGCTGTCAACACATTCAAGATCTCGAGCCGTTTGGTTTCACAACGAACATCCTCACACTGACGACACGTGATGCGGTTAATAGAGAATGGGCGCAAAATCACAAGGCCTGCCAACGATTTTACACGTGAAAGCATTACATATGGGGACTCCGTTCCCTTGCTTCCTTCAAGATCAACAACCGCACGCTCCAACGTCAAACCTTGTGATTTGTGCACTGTCATTGCAAATCCCGGCAAGATGGGCAACTGAGTGCGCTTGAACTTCATGTCACCACCACGAAATGGATGTCGAACATGTATGTCAATTGTATCTGCGATAACAACAGAATGATGAGGCTGGAGATGAGGAAGAGGTTGATCTGTAGTCGATGGTGTATATACAACACACGACACCGCATGACGACGGTTGTCCGCGTCGACAGTATACCGCACGCTAACCAAAGTGCCCACGCACCCATTGACAATGCCCGACTCAACATCAAAGTTCTGTGTTATCATGACGCACATACCAATGACAAGTGGTATTCGTCCCAAACGCTGGTGCGTTTCGCCGGAATGCAGCTGGTAGAGGTAGACAGATTCGTCCGGTCTCAGTGTAGTGCCGTCCATGCTATCGGAGGATTCATACCAGTGCACAGGGCGACCAGTGCGTCGAGCAAAGGCGAGTGCCGCTCTCTCATTTAGGGCATCCTTTGCCTCATTGTTTGACACAAGGATTGGCGCACTCAACCATCCGTCATCATCCCATGACGGACCAACATTACTCAGCAGCCTCGACTGCAGTAGACGATAGTCCTCATCGGTGCACTTACCAACACGCAAGCGGCGCAACAAATCAACAAACATGATATCTGCATCTCTGGATTGCCGCATGACTTGTGACAGTAACACAACGACGTCCACGGATAGCCACAAGAGTCGTCCGAAGACATCCGCTTGCGCGCTGGGACTGCATACATTGTGGCTATTCGTACGAGTATACAATGACCGTTGACCTACCGGTGGCAACTGAGCAAAGTCACCTGCAAACACAATGTTCACACCCCCAAAAGGTAAATTGTTGCCTTTCGCGATGCACAATGCGTCATGAATAGAGACAAGCATTTTGCGTCCAATTACAGACACTTCATCCACAAGGAGGAAATCCACGCCCTCCCATTTTGCAATCAGATCGCGCCTACTCTTTCCGGAATAACCAGAACTCCTTCTTTCATTGAGGTTTAAAGCAGCATGTAGGGTTGATCCCGAGATATTTCTGGCCGCAACACCCATGAATGAGCATACTCGAAAGCGTCGTGCCTGTCCCGTCCGCAAGAAGAACTCGCGAATGGCATGGATTACCCGCGTCTTTCCGGTGCCTCCAGGCCCTCCTATAAACATCCGAAGTGGAGCTGGACGATCCTGCATTACCTGCCGCGTGACCAAGGAAAACACGCGCCGTTGCTCAATATTCAAAGCAAACTCGTCCACAATTAGATCAACAATCGGTTGAGGATGAGCTGCAGAGGAAGGCTGCACTGGTTCTGCGATGATGGGCAAAATACGATGGTTCTGGTGAAACTCTTCGATGTCCGTACCAGTATCTGTGTTCAGGACACGAACCTCGGGACAGGCCTCAGGATCCTCTGGGCAGGATACATGATCAGGGGGGCAGAGATCCGTGGCGAGCAACCGCTGCTTTGATCGCTCAAGTCGTTCACTGTATACAGCTTTCCATTCATCTTCGAGTGTCTGAAGCAACCCTGATATGTCAATCTCATTGCAAGGATTTTCAAAACGAGCCTGATGCTCATCCGAATCGATGAACGGAAGATCAAATCTTCCCGACTGTTCGAGGTGGTAAATACATTCCATGCTCGTGTTCTGCTGCCTGAGTCTCTGCCGTGACTGACATTCTACAAGGGACGTCAAAAATTGTATGCGGTCACATTCGTCCCCCTCTTGATCGTGCGCGAGAAGATCTTCATCTCGCCCATCAGCAACAATGTTGAGGGGCACATTTCTATCGGACATTTTACAACCTCCTCGCCGCCGGCGCCGCGCCATATCGTCGTCCCGCGCGTCCCTGCATTCTTGGATCGCCCGAATATTGTCAACAAGCTTCCGTTTACATGAGTATGTCCCCTCTTGATCACCTGCCCACGCGTTGTAAGCGTCCGCCCAACAGTCCCAACTCTCACGAAGGTCTGAAGCACATCGCCAAGGTTTGAATAGAACAAGCATCAACCGCGCATGCCGGGCCTTGGATTCATCACGATCACCCCGTGGCAAGCCAGGACCAACCGGGACCGGTATATATCGTCTCCGGGGATGTCGCACCCGAGCCTGGCGTGTCCTATGTTCCACATGCTGCGGCAAAAATGTAAAGGATGGACGACGGTACGAGTGATCGTTCAGTACATCATCTTGTGTTTGAAAATTGGGAGGTGACACATTGACATCACTATCAGAACAACTGCTGGATTCACTACTAGTATCCGTATCTCCCAAGACAACCTGTCGGCGTGCCCTTTTCATGATTTTATCCACTTGCGCACAGAAGTCCCACAGACATACGGAGTCTAGCTCACGTGGACGATAACGATAGTCATCTACCTGATTAGTGCGTGGCACGAGATTTCCATCATTATCGGTTCCTATCATATACTCCTCGGCGGTCGGCTCAGCGATCTCAATCGGGTCATCCAGTTCCTCTGACGTGGTAAGGCGACTGCAAGCAGCTTCGTCAGCCTCGTTCTCATCATCACGAGCGCCAACCGAGCTCTGATGCCCACTCGAGACAGGCTGCAACCCGGGGCCACGCTGATAACATTCAGGGCTCGGAAGGCCCTTCTCAATGACACGCTCAAAACTAGTCCAGTATAGATTCCGGTAGGTATGACTTGTGTAATGATCGCCATGGCCGAGCAAGTAGGAACACACTTGCTGAGCTGAGAGCTCCTGATGGGAGATCATTGAGTGTGCACACTTCTGCAGCAATCGTTTCGCACGCAGACCCAGATCATCCACTGCCGGATCATAGTCACCAATCTTGCTCACCGCGACATCTAAAGCTGAATATGCCACATGAGCCTTCAGCTGAGTCTTAGTAATGTAATCGGTAATGTAGTACAGAACGGCCTTCGCCGATCGTCCTGTTCCCACAAACTGAATGTCCATGTTGCAACGAAGACACTCAAGTATCGTGTCATTGTAACGGTTGACCATTCCGTCCAAGTGTCGTAAATGTAAATCACCGGTCTCCTCATCAACATAGCTTCTGCCCACGTAATTCTTCTCGTCCAGACCGAACCGGCATTCCCTGGGTTCAGGAGGACCTTTCCAATATTTGAAACAGGTCGCAGTGTGTCTATGAACTTGACAAGCAGCCGCCAGGTGGCAAACATCCTTCCGTCGTCTGAGAAGGACATCTGGATCATCACCATCACCATCCAGAGATGGACCCCGGACTGAACACGGGTGGTACACCGAAGAAGGTATATCAATATCGGGAATAGGGTCCTCTGGAATGGAACTAGAGACAGTGTCGTCCAAAAATGCAAGCAACCGGTCCCGAAACTCGACATCACCACTCAGCACCCTATCTTTGATCTGATCCGAATTCAGGCTATCCGTCAGCCAGAACAACCAGTGAGTATGCTCCGAACCCCGCCCCTGCGACTCAACACACCCATAGTAAGCACTCACGCGGCCCAGTATGCCATCAGATATAGTACTACGAGCGGTGTCGGAGACACTGCCATCGTAACATAACACCGCACGGATGAATGCAGTCATGAGGGTGTGAAAGAATTGACATGCTACCACCGGGTTCTTTGCGATTAGTATTGACTGTGACCAGAAATCGGGCACGTCTTCCGGCAACATGCTGTCGAGATCAAACTCGCATCCTGACATAAACTTAACTATGGGGTTATGGACGTCCGCTGGGTTCGTCGTCGCGTAGAAGCTCGGTAAGCCCTTTTCAATCATAAGAGCTCTAATCTCGTTACGCATGAGAACCCTTGCGCTACTTGATCCTTCGACACGCGAGGTCACATGGGATACTTGCTTCAACAACTCACGAACCCTCTTCTCCTCTCCAGTGAAGCAGGTTATGTGGTCACCTCCAACAAGTCTCTCGGCCACCGCACGAACAGCAGAAGGCGAAACCATCGCAAAGTCAGTTCTAAACGCATCAAACAAACCGCGGTTGATTTTCAAACTGGAGTGGAGCAGAATACTTCTCTTTTGAAGCACGTTAAATGCAGTGAAAATAAATGAATAGTGCGTCTGAAATCGAGGATCGGACAATTCCAACCAATGCTTTACTTGTCGCTTCAAGGACACCCGGCGCTGTCTGCTACAGTCCTCGGAGGCACCAAGACCATAAGGAAACAAAGTAGGGTATATCAAAAGAAAGAACGCCGGATTACCGATGTCCCCAACAAGTCTCGCACCGTGTGGGACCTGGACATAGCCCTTACCCAATTTCATGACATGCTCCATCGCGGCTGCGCGGAGGACATGAGAAGGCGCGTTCGGGTCAACATTTGCAACAACGACTGTCTCGAATACATCGCCGGTTACAGACGTATCTCCTTCAGACTGCGAGGATGGCTGGCTCTGCAAAGCAGTATCATACCGTGCAGTAAGTGTGTCCCTGCTGAACGAATGGGGAACCACTTCAATGTGGACAGGCAACACATCCTCGTCGTCTAGCGATTGTAACGCGCCATGGTTAATCCGGATGTCCATATAGAAAGGGTTATGTGCTTGCAGCCACAACAACGCAGCAAACACCTTTTCCTTTCTAACAATAAGCGGTCGCGCATGCTTGCGTAACCACTCGTTCGATGGCGGAGATGATCCGACAAAGATCACACAAATCGCTGTGACAACCTCCTCGACGGGAGGAGGAAGGAGGTCGAATACCCTCTCAGGTTCTTGTGGAAAGACGATTACGTGGCCACGCATCCCACGCTGTGCGTTAGGAACAGATGAACCCTCCCTCTCCTGCAGCTGTATTATCCACGATTTCGCCCTGCAGCGGGCAATCATAGCTTCTTCAACGATAGTCAATCCACTCAACTCTGCTGGAATGTCACCAAGGAACATGTGATTAGCCAAGGAAAGTTCTGGAGTCTTTCTCTTCCTCAAGCTTCCCCAACACGGGCGACAAAGAATCAGCGCCGTCACACGACCATCAGACATGCTGACCCCTTCCCGGGCAACAAGGACATCCCGTAATACTTCATGCGGTGGTTCGAATGTAGGACCCACACATTGCGAAGAGATCCACCGTTCGTGAACAATTTCACCATTCACGAGACGCTTATCTGGCCTCTTCAGCAGCTCGAGATCCACGTCAGCAAGACCAACATCAATTCTGTCCGAGCTGTTCCTGTTCGCACTACACGACGCGCAAACAAACATTTTCAGAGCATCAGACGATGTCGCCTCTCGGAAACCTCGCACAATCTCAGTCTTTCGCCGTTCTGGTATAAGTGCCGGCCACTCAACACGAGAAAGATTACATTGGTGTGGAAACCTTTCCCGCTTGAGACGGTCAACGTATGTTCGCAAAGTTCGACGAAGTCTCGTGAGGCTCGAGCTTGGATCAAACGACACATTATGAAGCCGCAACACTCGCCTGAGAGGTAGCAACCTGATGAACCGACACACCGCATCAAGGATGCGAACCATCAGGATGTCATTATTGCACAAATCTGAGTCCGTCAAGTATTGACGAACGACCGCCAGACATTGGGGATGATTGACACGGGATTGTGCAGCGCACTCCCCCCGGGATAAATGCAAAATCAGAGTGTCACGCATACAATCTCGATCACCACTGATTGCAATGCCATGCGCAAATCCGAGCGACAGCAGGGAGCCCCGAACCAAATGTTCAAGGCTGCCAAAAAGTGCCTCAGGCACAACCTCATGGCGACTTACAACACAACCGGACTTGAAATCTTCAAGCATAGAAACTAACTTTCGTCGCTCGACCCTAGCTCCAGACGCAACAAGCCCGATGGCGCGAGCGATCATAGACAAACGCTCAGTAGGGTAATGAACATCAGGCTGCAACACTGAGCCAATGAGGAACACAACAACTTCTGCACGGCTCTGCAGATTACGACTGACTTCCCTGCATGCAAGATGCGAATCTTCTTCCCCTGCGAGCGCACACATGCCTGTAAAGAAGTGCCTCAACAAAGCATCACCATAACGCCCATCGTCAGCAACCACGACTCCGTGCAACACACAGCACTGGCGCAACACATCAACATTCGAATGAAAAATAATCCAAGCACTCGACGCCTGAACGTCAGAATGCAGGGCATTCTCAAGTAATCGGCAGGTGTCCGATCGCTGACAAACAACCAAGGGTGCAGAACCCATCGGTTCATCGCGGTCAGAAGCCGTCACAGCGGAGATACTCCCAGGAAGGGGCAATGCATTGTCTGAAGACTCCTCAAGGTGCGAGGGAACAACATGATCACGGAAATCGCGCACTGGGCGATCATCAACAACAAGGCGGAAGAGAGCAACCCACTCACGACCCACGACGACATCACAATCGATGTCACCGACGACAACGGGAACATCAGCCGTAAAGCTCGTCCCAAGAAAATCAGCCTGGATTACTGCTCTGTCCAACACGGAATCAGAGGCATGGTGCGAGGCGACAGTGGTCGAAACAAGGCAACGATCGACGCTATCATCGAAGCGCCCATTAACAGACCGTCCGTTGAGACGCATGATGGTGGTGGGTGAGGAAGTGGCTACTAGCATATAGTCAGCGATCAGTACTCAGTCACCAACGCGAAACAATATCACAAGGCGAAAAACCCTCCGAGACAAAACCGAATACAGAAAAATGATGTAAATATAAATAAACATAAACGTAAAAACGAGAATCGCCCTGCCAAACGGAAACCGTAAGTGGTCCCCATAGACCCTCTACTACCGTATCGGGAATATTGATTAGCGCCAGCCACCGCCGCCCGGAGCTACGACCTTTAACGACGATTCGACCCCAAGCATGTTCATTTCGCCGGTATCGTTGCAAGGGAACGTGATAGA
>JBBPSL010000574.1:0-11796 GCA_038093555.1 Butyriboletus appendiculatus | reverse complement strand
CCGAGTTCGCATATCTCTCGGCGTGTCATACGACCGTCGGGGACGAGGACAGTCTGGACGAGGTGATGCATCTCGCATCGGCGATGCAGTTCGCCGGGTTCCGTTCTGTGATCGGGACGATGTGGGCAGTGGACGATGCTCAGACGAACAAGATCACGTCGGTGTTTTACGAGCACATGATAGACGAGCATGGTCGTCTGGATTATACCCGTGCTGCGTTGGCGCTGAACAGGACGATGACGATGAAAAAATTGGCGGGTGTACCATTTGATCAACGGATCTTGTATGTACATCTCGGTGCCTAGTTACATTTTATATCCTCGTTTCGCTGTCTTGCTGTCTTGCTAGCGCTTTGCTTTAAAAATAGACACTATATCTACATATCCTTGCTTGTATTCTATCTTGACCATTCATCCAACCTCTATCCATCCACTCTGAAATCGACACCCTGGTGTATATACCCGCATAAGACGTGATCGCGTAGGGTACGTGGCACTCGCACTCGACACTCGACACTCGACGGTGCATCGTGCATAGACCCAGGATGATGTGCATGTGTGTGATCTGTCCCCCGCGCACGTTTGCAAGCGGTATCACTATTACTCTGAAAACTGAACAGACTAGCAATATATTAATGATGTGCACGCACGGCAAGGCCCGGATTGGTTGGCATGAAGCGCTGATCTGTCATGCGGATGAGCAGCGACCACGACTTGCCTTCTGCCGCATCGCCTGGGGAGCTATCACGAGCCTTCTGAGCAAGACATGTGTCCGAGATGATCAGTACGGATCGGTGTTGATAAACTTGAGGATGTCAATGTTATGGCCTGCCATATTGATGTGAACGAGACACAACGAGAGCACCATACAATTCTGGCCCGATGATGACGAATCAGATTCTTCTTGAAATTGGCCGTGCTCACTTTTTGCACTTGTACACTCACAGCACCATGAACACAACTTGGCGAGGTGTCTTCACGTACGTCCAATGCACCCGGTGATTGATACCCCATTGAGACATGTACGCTCAAATCACCGCACGAGCTGTTCGTCAGTCGATGAAGGAGACGGAGCGGGTCGGTGCAGAGAAACGAGGCGTCACTGCGCTCAGATACCAAAAGTGGGAGGACGGCGTGGGTGGTCAACAGGTGCGCCTCCTCTTTTCCCCCCTCGTGTCGCTGAATGGAACCGCCATCCAGGTATTCCTCAATCCCGAACAAGACAAGACGCCGGGAAAAGCAGCCGTCTAAGATGCCGGTCGTTTGACCCCGGTGCTCTTTATTTTACGCTCGTGTCTGCCTCCTCGTTTGCAAATAGATGTGCATTAAGAACGCCAGCGTGCAGCCAGTCCGTGTGCCTCACTACCTAAGCAGGATGCGGTTCCGAGTCCGGAGATGAGGCATGTCCATGATGATTTGGCATGATACGCAGTCCGCAGCATTCGGTTCATGAATTTTGGGTAAACGACGCAGCCATGTCTGTGTGCGATACGTCGGCGTTGGCTTCTTTCGTCCGCGCGCGACACTGTCGTGTTTCCTGTTCTTGGCCCTTTGACACAGACTTGTTCACCCAACACCTGCACGACGTCCAATCCGACAACTCCAATTCGCCAAAAACCCAAAGCCTCCTTTTGATGTGGGGACACAGCTCGTCATCAAGCTTAACCATACCGCACCCGACGCCAAACCTGTTCAGCATAGCGCCCCTTGGACCATGGGAGCGAGCATCGGATGGCCCCTGTGCTATGCAATTAATGCGTTGCAGTGTCCAGCGTTCGCCCGACTTGGCCCGAAAGCGGTCTAGTGCGTGCCATGCGTACCCGAGGCTTGACGACCAACAGTCGGCACCGTACTGGTAGTCGCCTGTACGGTAGGGTAACTTGCAATATATCCCGATGACATGTTGGCGATTTAAAAAAAAAAAAAAGAAGCACCCCAACTGTGGCATAGGATCTTGGATCTAAACGGTGGAGAGTGAGAAGTGATTGGGCCTTTTGGCAAGGCACGCCATGCACGTTATTATCCCCGAACGTGAGCGCTCCGGTGGCTGCTCATCTCATCCCGTTATTCCTGTAATGTGTGTCGCGGACCATTACTCCTGCGAGTTCGGAGACACCGGCAGAGAGTTATTCAGAATTGGGTATAGTACCTGGACAGGCCGTGTATCCTCGCACGATTGGTTGTTCGTGGTTTCACTCCCCTCAGTGGATGTGCACATATGGATGTACATGCTGCGCGTCGTCGCCGTTCCGCATCTGCGTTCTGGGGCGCACGTCACCCGGGACAGATCCATATTTCCTCGTACCTGCATACATATGCTACATATGTATGGACGGACGATTGACCCTAAGAGCACCATCATTGCATCATTGCGCAATGCGAACACGAGGAGCCATAGTACGCACCATTGCCCGTAATTCGTCGATTTTGGGCCGCCATCACCCATGACCGTACGAACCAAAGACCAGCGGTTGTGAGCCCATTGACGATCCATATCTGCACCCTACCTCGTAGAGCTAGTTCGGTTCGTCCGCACAGAGCGATGTGATCCAGTCCTGTTCGTCTGCTCGTCTGAGTTGTCTCAGTATTCTCCGCCGCCAGACACGGCAGATTGTCACATCATCAAACTGACATACCTGTACTCATATACGAGCCGAGACCGTCGTACTATACCTGGATAGCAATCAGCCTGAACTCGATGAAAGAACATTGAGCATCTTAGATGCAGGACTGTCCGGCTTGTTCGGGAGCGCTGGTTCAAGGTCACTGCTCGGTGTTAAATGGAATTACCGTTATGAGAGTAGCAATAAATACGTACCATTGATGATGATACAAACACATATGAGAGAGAGATGGATCATGCGGCGGTGCCCATGGTGGAGTATCGATTGGTATCATATGTAAGCGCAGGCGGCAGTCGAAGATTCGCGTCTCTTTTTTTCTCATACATACAACACCGTCTCGAGGCAAGACATTCGGGTATCGGAAGTATGCTCGGATGGGCCGAGTGCTCGTGCTCGTATAGTCCTTTTGGCGCGGTTTGAGGTGTGTGTCGCCATTTTTTTATTCGACGGTGCAGGAGTTTTTTTTTTTTGTGGTGTAGGTCCGACTCCCACCCGTTCCTCGTTCTTTTTCCCGTCCCGTGCTCGTCGTTGGATCGTGCTAACATGCCTTGTCTGGGCTGCACCCAAGTTCCAACCCCAAGAGTCTCTTCCCCACTCTCGGCATCCAACTCGAATCTCACCTCGGCCACCCCCTCTTTCCCTCCATCACCACCGCACGCCACTTTATCCCACTCTCGGCGCTCAAAGACGTCGTACATGAAGGGTTTCAGAGGTGGAACGTGAGATTTTGTTGGCGGCGTTGTACCGGATGGGCACAGGCACGGGCATCGGGGATACGGGTGGGGTGGTACAGGTTCGCGTCGTTTAAACCACGTCCCCCCCTCTTGAGGTGTGCTTATTGATCGTCTTCGCGCACACACAATGTCCTTCCTTACCTTCCAATCCTCCAGGCAGTCTATCTCGACGTACAGACCCTCTTTCTGCCACCCGGGTCGTGGAGACGGACCGACGTGGACGTGGACGATGGGACGGTCAAGAATGGGGATGTGTGTGTTTCAAGGCAGGTACGCTATATTATATTAGTATGTGCATACCCTTTCCCACACCCCGTCCTGGACACTGAGATTTATCCTCGACATTCTGCAATCAAATGCGGTGAATGAGGATTAGACGGCGAAGAGGTTTCCACAGAGCGAACAAGTGGTTCTCAGAAGGTGCAGTCGACCTTTCGAGAGCTAGATTTCATGGTCGCCCGACAAAGAGTCCATTGCAGTAGAACCTGTGCACATCGTTGCCTTTTTGGACCTGGTCCGCTCACATAACATCCCAGCGTTTTCCCAGACCACGATGTCGAATCAAGTTCGGTCAGACCAGATGGACCCAGAAGGTACTTGTCTCTTTCTACAGGCGCGGACAGCAATGAAATGATGTACCTGCCAGTTGATCAGTTGCATTCACGGGCGGAATCCCTTGCTGTCAAGTTTAAGCAAGGAGGTGGGACCAATTACATCGACGAGGCGATCGTCATTGATCGCGAAGCACTAGAACTTTGCCCAGCCGGCCATCCCAAGCGATGGTTTTCTTTGCATTGGCTTGGACTTCATCTAAGTGATCGTTATGACCAGTTCGGGGCGATGACGGACCTCAATGAAGCCATTTCCCTCACCCGAGACACACTGGTGCTCTGCCCACTGGGGCACCCAGATCACTCAACGTCTTTGAATGACCTCGCAGTTTATCTCTCCAATCGATACAAGCAGCTCGGGGCGGTAGAGGACCTCAACGAGGCCATTTCCCTCAGCCGAGATGCACTGGCGCTTCACCCACCAGGGCACCCAGATCGTTCAACCTCTTTGAACAACCTCGGAGGTCATCTCTCCGCTCGCTACCAGCAGCTCGGGGTGATAGAAGACCTCAACGAGGCCATTATCCTCGACCGAGCCGCACTGGTGCTCTGCCCACTGGGGCACCCACATCGCTCAGCGTCATTGGCCAGCCTCGCAGTTTGTCTCTCCGATCGGTACAATCAGCTCGGGGAAATAGAGGACCTCAACGAAGCAATTGTCCTCGACCGAGATGCACTAGTGCTTCGCCCACCAGGGCACCCAGATCGTTCAAGATCTTTGAACAGCCTCGCACTTCATCTCTCCGATCGGTATGAGCAGCTCGGGGTGATAGAGGACCTCAACGAGGCCGTTATCCTCGACCGAGCCTCACTGGCGCTTCGCCCATCAGGGCACCCAAATCGCTCAATGTCTTTGAACAACCTCGCAACACATCTCTCCACTCGATATGAGCAGCTCGGGGCGATAGAGGACCTCAACGAAGCCATTGTCCTCGCCCAAGATGCACTGACTCTTCTCCCACCGAGGCACCCAAATCATTCAACATCTTTGGGCAACCTCGCAATTTATCTCTCCGATCGGTATCATCAGCTCGGCGCGATAGAGGACCTCAATGAAGCCATTGTCCTAGACCGAGATGCACTGGCGCTTCGCCCACCAGGGCACCCAGATCGGTCAACGTCCTTGAACAACCTTGCAATACATCTCTGCACTCGGTACGAGCAGCTCGGGGCGATAGAGGACCTCAACGAGGCTATTGTCCTCACCCAAGAAGCACTGGAGCTTCGCCCTCCAGGGCACCCAAATCGATCATGCTCATTGGAGACCCTTGCAGACTACCTGTGTACTCGGATCATAAGGTTGAGTCAATTAAAGGATAAGGAGGAGCTATTCAATCTCTTTGCTCAGCTGGCACATATACCTTCAATGGTGTCATCCGCTGATCTGTCTGCTGCTAGAACATGGATCCATGTAGCTGAAGATTTTCACCATCCGACAGTCCTTCTAGCATATCAAACATCTCTTCGCTTACTCATTCATCATGTCGCCACTCTACCACCTCTACCTCAACATCACACTGTCCTCAAGGGTATCACGTCGTCGCTTGCAGTCGACGCGTTCTCAGCTTGTCTTCGCAATCACTCTCCCAGAGATGCAGTCGTGCTTCTGGAACAGGGTCGGGGCGTCTTTTGGAGCCAACTCACTCGCCTCCGTTCCCCACTTGATGATGTCATTGCATCTGACCCGAGAGGAAGGGTGTTGGCAGACGAGTTCACACAGCAGACCTTTCTCATTCGTACTGCACTTGATTCACCTGGTCCACATCAACATGATCGGGTGTGCCGTCTCAACATTGAATTGCAAAGCATCGTCAACAGAATCCGCGAGTTGCCTGGTCTCTCCCGTTTCCTTCTCCCGCCGCTCTTCTCCGATCTCCAACAGGCAGCCTGTGACGGCCCTGTCATCATTCTGAATGCGAGCAAGTATGGCTGTGATGCTCTCGTTGTCCTAGTAGACGGACCAAATCCCATCCACATTCCATTATCAGTCACACAGGAAGGTGTCCGAGAACTGTCATCGAGGCTCGGTACGTTGACTGTGCGTGCAAAGTCGATGGACGTCACAAGATATTTCGGGGTTCTTCTGCGGGAACTCTGGGACGAGATCGTTTCCCCGATTGTGAACTTCCTCCAGACGGTACATCCATCTCAATCACGCATCTGGTGGTGTCCCACCGCCGAGTTCTCTCTTCTTCCCCTCCACGCCGCCGGTCCGTATAGGAGGGGCCAACAGAATCTCGCCAATATCTACATCTCGTCTTATACCCCCACCCTTACCGCCCTCATTCGTGCTAGACGTCACGCTCTTACGGATTCTGCATCCAATGGGAAACTCTTCATTGGTATAGGTCAGGCAAAAGCCAAGGGCGAGAATGAACTTGTTTCGGTCGGCACCGAACTGGCCAACATCAAACAGCGCGTTGATAGGCTCGCCACATTCACGCACATCGAAGGTCAAGAGTCCTGCATCGCGCGGGTGGCCTCGGAACTCAGGAAGAACGAATGGGTGCATCTCGCATGTCATGGTATCCCAAACCGGACACAACCATTCGAGTCTGCGTTCGCTCTCCACGACGGACGGTTCACGATCAAACAGATCAGTCGGTGTGAGCTAGAGAATCCCGAGTTCGCATATCTCTCGGCGTGTCATACGACTGTCGGGGACAAGGACAGTCTGGATGAGGTGATGCATCTCGCGTCGGCGATGCAGTTCGCTGGGTTCCGTTCGGTGATCGGGACGATGTGGGCAGTGGACGATGCTCAGACGAACAAGATCACGTCGGTGTTTTACGAGCACATGATAGACGAGCGTGGTCGTCTGGATTATACCCGTGCTGCGTTGGCAATGAACAGGACGATGATAACAGTGGATGTAACATTTGATCAACGTATCTTGTATGTACATCTTGGTGCCTAGTATTTTATATCCTTCTTTCGCTGTCTTGCTGTCTTGCTATTGCTTTGCTTTACTCGCTGTCTCTCTGCAATGCACATTATTATGCATCACATATATATCCTGCTTGTATTCTATCTCGACCTCTATCCACCCATTCTACCATCGACACCCCTATACCCGCATGCGACATGATCGCGCAGGGTACGTGACGCCCGTACTCGAAACTTGATGGTGCATCGCACATAGACGCTGGATGATGTGCGTGTACCCGCACACGTTTGAAAGCTGGATACGCGGCATTACTTTGAGGAATGAACTGGGTGCGCATGGTATCCCCATGCCCGTAAGTTTTACCCACTTTACCAATGTCTTGGTTACTGTTCGCGCTTGTGCTCTAGATTTTTGATTTTTTCTCCCTTCCTTTGTGTAGCCTGCGAAGGTAGAGTTGGAGGATGTGTTTGATCGTGAAGGACACACCTTCTTTTAATATCTTTTCCAGATGTTTCTTTGGCGTGTCGTGCACCAACGTCGACATGGTAAGTCGTGTGGTGCAGCATGTCCCTGATAGTGGTAAGGTGATGTGGCCTCAGACGGACGGTCTGCACTGGCATCCTGGCGGGCATGAGAGAGAGTCGAAGAGAGGGGATGCATCAAAGAGAAAGGATGACTGCCATGATCGGTCGGTGTTACACACCTGGTCACGTCATAAACCCTGCGGCGCCTCGGTAATACGAGCGTGCGATTAAGCGAAAAGACTCGGTCCCGGCCGTATCCCAACCTGTCCGAAAAAAAAAAAAAAAAAAGAGTCCGAGGTGAGTTACTGTAAGTCATCGAGTTTACTGTAAATGGAAAGTCAAGAAGGGCAACTCGGTCGGTGACGTGTTGCAGATGATGGCGCTCAAGGGGAACAACGGAAGGTGAGAAGGGGGGGACTGACATTGGAATTTTATGAACTTCTCGCCTTGTTCGGGTATCTCACTCAGTTTTTCAACGCTGAGCTGTGGGATGCCAGACTCGAGGGATGCGCGATCCGGGCGCATGTGCATGCACGGTGGGGTCCGGATTGGTCATGAAGCGCTGGTCCATCAGGACGGATGAGCAACGACGACGACTCGGACTTGCCCAATGCCGCATCGCCTGGGAGTATAACAAGTGCGAGCGCTCCGGCCTGGGGCAATCGGGTCACCACTTCTAGCACCGCATTCAGGAAGTGAATACCTCGTCTGCATGTGTCGTCCATACTCCGAACGTTAGTTGTCCCTCGGGATGCAATAAATACCCTGTTCACGAGGGGTTTGTCACCGAATAACATGTTGTCCCTCGGGAAACTTTGATCAAGTTGACGAACTCATCTTTGCGATTCGGCTTTGTTGAAAGATCGGGGAGTCATGCAAAACAAGCTGTCATTGCATTCGGAAGGTCATTTTTTTCGTTTTCGATGTGTCGGGATGCCTTGTTAGGGACCCGAGACGTGAATAGCAAAAAAAAAAAGAGGAGGGAGCTCATGGATGATGGCAGTACTCACCTGCTGACCACATGTCATTCTTGGAAACTGTGTCCGCACTAGACCGCGCCTGGCTCCTGAACGAGAACCAACTCGCACATCGGGAAAGGGATTAGTTACATCCACTCTACCTGGGAAGTGTGCCGAGAGTCGAGACGCGAGTGCCGCATCCACTAACATGCCTAGCTCCCCTGGCCCACGGCCAATTCGATATAGATGACCTGTCCGGATGGCTCGCCGAGTTACGGCAAAGACTGCCATGATACCACGGGGTATGTACTATGAACAAGATGATATGCGCTACGGGAAGCAATACGACGTACGAGAACCGGTCAAGTCGGAGACGACAACAGCAAAGAGATAACAAGACAAATGAACTTCCCCCAAGATGACGTGGCCTACAAAATATCTAGCGTCTGTATCATCTGTGCGAGACTGCGCGACGATATAGTTGTCAGGTGCGACACGTTTGTATTCATTGTGAGGTCGAGGAGCGAGCAATAGCGCGCCGAAAGGCTGTCTGAGATGCGCGAAAAGCCGTGGTGCCCTGTTAAGCTTGTTTGGAGGGGGACCGGAGTCACCATCCCCACCGAGTGGGATGGGTGGCACAATCAGATCCTCGGAAGGGAGAGCAGTATCAAGGTATCGAAGCCATGGATGCACAAGCACCAGATTCTCCAGGGTAGACAAGTCCTCCGTCGTCTTGATCTCGACGTTCTCAAGCTCGGGTGCCATGGCACGGTAAACATGCTGAGAGTCGCCGCTCGAGACGAACGGGCCCTTCAGTGGAAACACAATACAAGGTAATCTCAAGCGGCAGCTGATAAGGCGAGGCGATGGGAGGGATGTAACTCGCCTAAGCTGAGTCAAGATACTCTAAGGATTTTCGTAGTTCCGCGACCAACGTGACCATCTTGTCGACTTCAATTAGCAGCGGGATCTAGAGTGATTCTGGCTCGCGATACACACCATTCTCCGCAGTAAGATGGTTATTATAGTTCCAGGCTAGGATGGTGATATCACCTGACCGGGTCAAGAATTGAGACGCGCAATTTCGGCGTCTAATAAACGTGGTCCGTGGATGGCAACAACACGCGAGTCAGGTTGCTAATGAACGCACGAAGCGACTCAATTTCTTTTCGAGAACGGTCTTTTCCAACTTCATGCGCTGCATGGCCTGCTCAGGAAAAATCTGTAGCAGTCAATAAAGGGGTTTTGTAATCAGGAAACTGTCTCATACAACGGGATTTGATGCAAGTGCACTTACTTCGTCACAGTAGGACAAAGGAAGGATAGCCGTTGACTGCATGCGAGCTGTATGCTTGATGACAGGCCCGATTTGCTTGTGCATCGTATTAGTGTCCCAGAACGAGACCGATGACTTCGCGGAAGCTGCGATGAATGTGCCGTTGTTCGCCAGGTAAATGCACCAGGGTTTCTTGCTACTATGTGAGGGCCATTGAATTTGAGAACGCGTCGTCCTGGTGGACACTGTAAAATCGAGACAGTTGATGTTGCTGTCATGAGCTAGGAAAAAGAGTTGCTTGTTATCGTTGGTCCAAGCGAGGGGTCGGCTGTATAACCAGTAGACTTGGATTGGGACGTTGACGAGGAGGCAGTTCTGATTGTCGTAGATTCGAACGTTGGCGTTCAACAGCGCCAACATTGTGGCGGTGATCCGGTGAGGGTGAGAATAGTGACCCCCAACAACCCAGTTGTAGTGTTGTAACTTACAAGTCCAAGCAGTCGCTCGCCAGTCAAGCTTTCAAGAGCGACCAGATGCAGGCAGCCTTGTCTTTCAATCCAGTGGTGATTCTCGTCCCATCTGGAGAGATGTCCACCGCGAACACCACCTCCTACGTCCGAAGCCGCACCGTGGACTGGAATCAGAGCCAGCTACCGTTGCATGCGCCAAACCCGCCCCTGCCCGACCTCGAATTCACAGTCATTCATTCACAAGGGTTCACCGAGTACCGAGTCAAGGATTGGCGCTTAGCGCGCGATGGGAGCGGGTGGAACGTGTCTAGTCATGGGTCGACGCGGCCGTGCTGGTCCTCGTGTTCGTAGTCCTTTTGGCACGGTTTGAGGTGTGTGTGTCGCCTGTTTTTTATTCAACGGTCTGGAGTGCGGGAGCTGATTTGTGTCGTTTTTTTGTGGCATAGGCCCAACTTCCCATTCCCATTCCTCATTCCGTGCTCGGCGTTGGCGGCGGGATCGTGCTAATACATCGTCTGGGCCTGCTGCACCCAAGTTCTCCATGGTACGTCTCTGCGTACCCATCCCGCATCCTTTCCCTTCAACTTCTCTCTCTGACCTCAACCCCAAGAATCCTTTCTTATCTTCCCCACCCTCGGCATCCAACTCGAATCTCACCTCGGCCACCTCTTATTCCCCCCCATCACCACTACACAACACTTTATCCCACTCTCGGCGCTCGAAGACGTCGTCATACATGAAGGGTTTCGGAGGTGGGACGTGAGATTTTATTTGGCGGCGTTGTACTGGACGGGCACGGGCACGGGGATGCGGACCACCGTTGCTTCGGGTGTGGTGGTACATGTTCGCGTTGCGTTAGAGGTACATCCCCCCTCTTGAAGTGTGTTTATGATGACTCTCACACCCCCACCACCCAGAACGTCCTCTCCTACTTTCCTATCCTCCACGCAGTCTATCTCGACATACAAACCGTATTCCTACCACCCACCCAGGTCGTAGAGATAGACGGACGATGACGATGGGACGATGGGACGGTCGAGGACGGGTATGTATATATCACCAATGCATGAACGCTATATGAGAGGTGTATACCTTTCCCCCCGTCCCGTCCTGGATACTGGGATTCATCCTCGACATTCTATTCCATCCCACTTCTCCCACATCCCGTGATGGTGGCACAATGCAATCGAATGGGGTGATTGAGGATGAGAGCGCGAGGAGGTTTCCAACAGAACGAACGAGTAGTCATTGAAAGGGTGCAGTCGGCCTTCAAGATTCGGCTTTCATGTTCGCCCGACAAATAGTCCATTGCGGTTTTGGGGTGTAGTAGAACCTGTGCATCGTTGCCTTTTTGGACCTAACCCGCTCGCACGTTTTACCAAACCACTATGTCGAATCAAGTTCGGTCAGACCAAATGGACTCAGAAGGTACTTGTCTCTTTCTACCGGCGCGGACAGCAGTGAAATGATGTGCCTGCCAGTTGATCAGTTGCATTCACGCGTGGAATCCCTTGTCGCTAAGTTTGAGCAAGGAGATGGGACCAATTACATCGACGAGGCGATCGTCCTCGATCGCGAAGCACTCGAACTTTGCCCACTCGGCCATCCTAAGCGATACATCTCCCTGACGTGGCTTGGACTTCATCTAAAGTATCGTTATGACCAGCTTGGGGCAATGACGGACCTCAATGAGGCCATTGTCCTCGGGCGAG
>JBBPSL010000573.1:0-11798 GCA_038093555.1 Butyriboletus appendiculatus | reverse complement strand
ATCTAGAAACGGAATCAAGATGGACAATAGTAAAGTCACAGCCATTAAGGAATGGCCGATTCCAAAGAATGTTAGAGGTGTATGCAGTTTTCTCGGCCTAGCAAACTTCTATCGCAGATTCATTGAATGATATGCCCAAGTGGCCCGTCCCTTAAATGATCTAACTAAGAAAGACACACCTTTCGAATGGAAAGAGGCTCAGCAAACAGCATTTGACATGCTAAAGACACGATTCACCACTGCCCCTATCCTCGCCTACCCCGATAATGACAAAGTATTCCGATTAGAAAGGGATGATTCTAACTATGCCACCAGAGCAGTGCTCTCTATAGAACAAAATGACAAATGGCACCCTGTCGCATTCTCCTCACATTCCATGACCCCTGAAGAACGGAATTACCCTGTCGCAGATAAGGAAATGCTTAGTGTCATACGATCCCTCGAACATTGGGTCATTACCTTGAAGGCACACACCATCAGTTCGAAATATGGAATGATCATGCTAATCTCCAATGGTTTATGAAACGCCAAGACCTTAACCATTGACAAGCCCGATGGGCACAGTACCTAACTTGTTTCAATTTCAAATGGCTTCATAAAGCAGGATCTACAATGGGTAAAGCCGATGCTTTATCTAGACGAGAAGACCATGCTATTGGAATAGAACATGACAATACCGGAGTGCTAGTCATTCCACCAGAACAGATTAGTGTTACAGAAGTTCACATCGCTACAAATTCTGATCTCATTATCGACAAAATCAGGAAAGCCATATATCTAATCAAAGAATCTAACATCATAACCTTACGGAACAAGTATGACATTGACACACAAGAAGATGAACTTTTTCATGACAAAGAAGGAAAGATCTATATACCCGACGATCAAGATCTAAGATTAGAAATCATTAGATCACATCATGATACTCCAGTCGCAGGTCATCCTGGATCAGAAAAGACAATAGAACTCGTACAACGAAGTTACACATGGCCCGGTATGAACACATTCATTAAAGAATATGTTTCTAGATGTGAACAATGTGCAAGATGCAAGCCATCTAATATAGCACCACCCAGCAAACTTAGGCCACTAGATCTACCTAATATGTGTTACAGATATGGCGGAGGACCCCCCGTTTTTCCCTTCCTCAGTCGACCCCTCCCCTCCCACAGTAGACTCCATCTGGGATGACCTATCCTTCAATTCCTTTGGAGCGGAGTTCCAGAACTTCCTCCTCGGAGAGACCACTGCCCTCAGCATATCCCTGGATGACACCGCCTTCTAGGCAGTGCACCACAGCCCAGGTCAGATCTTTTCTTCCCTTTGATACATGCAGATACAGCTTCTTTCTATTCTCATCAGACATTGCCTCCTTGGCTGTTCTCTCGCACAGCCTTGTAGTCCCTTCATTCCCCAGTATGGTATTTCCCTTTTCAATCTTACCAGAGTTAGTATTACTATTTATATCTGGTAACCAGCCCTAAGGTAGTTCATCTCCAACTATAAATAGTCAGATTCCCTCTCGATGTAACCTTAACCTTGATCTACACCAGTCACCATGTAATCAATCCAGTTCTGCCTCGCTTCACTCTACATCATAGACTGTGAGCTGAAGGCCATCTCTATTCCCCATACTCTTGCGTTTGATCGTCGAACCCTTTCTGGTTGACGATCTCCATTCCCCTACCTCGCAGGGCATGGTAAAG
Source organism: Butyriboletus appendiculatus (assembly GCA_038093555.1). Lineage (NCBI taxonomy): Eukaryota > Fungi > Basidiomycota > Agaricomycetes > Boletales > Boletaceae > Butyriboletus > Butyriboletus appendiculatus. Next base: position 10,092 of record JBBPSL010000573.1, on the reverse strand, counting down.
CCTTTCTTCTGTGACTATAATCTGGAGCTCTAGGACATTGACCAACAGAGTGACCTCCAGCATACGGGACATATGAACAGGGAAGAAGGTCAATCAACATTAGGGTTGATTGCATGGACAAGTGTCTCGTTACGACAAGGGTCATAACAAAAGATCAAGGTTATAAATAACTAGTGCTATCCAAGCCTAGTATTCCACACTGCCTACTGGGTTAGGCAATCCTCAAACAACACGAGAAGAATCAATCTACAGGAGCTTCTAGAAGACTCCCCAGACAAAGAAGAACAAACCCCAACATGAACTTCTTCAGTTTCATCTTCAGACACGTCGTCGTCAAGAAGAGTCTCAGGGTCATCTCACACCCCAAATCCTCTCCCTCGTACATTCCGGAACTTCCCAGGTGGCCTGCAATCATGGTATGGGATCCCATCGGCAGAACGTACCCCACTGCCACAGTTCGAACCCATCAGGGTAGACAGCCCAGAACTGAACGTGGAATATCCAGACGAGGAACTCTACCAAGGGCACCAACCATGCACTGAGTGGAGACCTGACCTGACCCCACAAAGGACAATTGACGACAGCAACGACGAAGACATGGGAGAAATCAAAGCCTCACTTTCCGAGGAGTTCAGTGGAAACACTGAGGACGCTAGGAGATGGCTTCTAGCTATGGAAGGATACTTCGAACTTCACAACACCAATTTTGTGGCCAACCAGAAGGCCAAGACAATCGTCCTCCTGAATAGGATGACTAAGGGAAGAGGGAAGGCGTTCTCAGAAGCCTGGCACCTAAAAGTGGCCAATCTGGCCGTGCCAGCAGACGAGAAAACCTATGACAAAGTCCAACAGGCATTCATGGACACATTCTCCCCATACAACACCAAAAAAACTGCTCGCATGCAACTCACTTGCTTTCGTCAAAGCAACCGAGACTATGACTTTGACGAATTCCTGTTGGCATTCACCCTACTTGCCATCAGATCAGTCATCACCAACAGAGCTGCCCTAACTGAGTGGTTTCTACAAGGGGTTAGCAAACGGATCGCTACTCAACTCACCTTATCCAGCATACTCAAAACTGCCACCTCCATGGAACAAATCTATAACAAAGCTGCCATCATCGACAGCAGCCTTAGGAGGATAGCCGGTTTAAGGAAAGCACCCATGTTGCCTATGGAACAGGAAATAGAGGAGGATCTGGACAACACTGAGATCCTAATACCATGGACATAGACTGCCTCACACTATCACCAGTGGAATGAATTCAGCTGCAAAGGGAGAACAGGTGCTACATATGCAAGAAAGTATGATGCTCGACCAGGAAGCATCCCGGATATGCACCCTCTCCAAGAAAACAGCAATCACGACCCAAAGGAACTTATACTTGGGTCATCACCACCACCACTACCCCAGAGATGCCCTCACAACGAGACAACCTGGACACCTTTATAGAAGGTGTTGCCAGAACCAACGGTGGAAGAAAGGAAGTACTCCGCACACTCCGCTTGGCCTTCGACACTGGGTTAGACGAGCGTGGAGAGCCGCTTGGGGCACAGAATACCAATATCCTGACTGGGGGACGGAACAATACCAGCTATAACCCAATAGGGGGTGATAATATCTATGAGGATGCTGCAATGGACTGGAAACACCAGGTGAACGTGATATCCCACACAGAATCTCCCACAACAAAGCCCACCCTATTTAAACCCACTAGAGTGTCTTTTTAAAGGGAGGGGATGAACCAATGTCATCACCCTCCTATATGATCGCCCCTGTATTTATGTCAGGATTGAGGAAAAATGCTATTCTTATTCTGGTCTCGATCTGGCAATAGGGGCGAATCATTGGAAAAGTAAAAGCGCTCATCAACAGTGGTGCGACTGGATGCTTCATCTCAAAGGATGTCGCAGGAAGACTGGAGCTGCCCATATGGAAGCTCGATACAGAGGTATGAGCTTGGAACGTCGATGATACTGAAAACCAGGCAGGTACCATCAAACAGAAGTCCAACATAGTACTGGACTACGGAGGGATTAAAGAGCGGCGGGACCTCTTTATTCTTAACTGCGGCAAGGATGAAGTCATCTTAGGACTTCCATGGCTCAGGGCGGTCAACCCTGACATTGATTGGATCAACAGATGGGTAACAATAGAGCCGTCTAGGTATTGGTGGACCGGCAAGGATCCACCAGAGGTAATCGATCAGTGATATCTGATGCAGTTTTTAGAACATGACCAGACAGAGCATAACCAGGACGGGCTCTGGGAGGAATTTGGTCAATGGGAACCTGAGCAACGGCTCAAGTTCATGGTGGCACACGGGGATTATCCAGAGTTTATTGTCAAGAGGACAACTCTGTCAACAGAGATCACCCAACAAGCGCACAAGGAGAAGGTGACTCTACCCGAGGCCTTCCAGGAATACAAGGACATCTTCACAGAGAAGACGAACACGACACTACCCCCTTCCAGGCCCTACGACCATGCCATAGAACTCAAGAACTTGTTCGTGCCAAAATGAGCTAAGGCGTATCTGCTCAATCTCCTGGAACAGCAAGCATGCAAGGAGTTCATCCAAGAACATCTGAAGACTGGGAAGATCTCATCATCAAAATCTCCCCAGGCTGCCCCTTTCTTTTTTGTACAAAAGAAAGATGGAAAGCTTTGCCCTTGCCAAGACTATCAGTATCTCAACAGCCACACGATCAAGAACGCATATCCCCTACCCCTCATCTCCGACCTTGTCGATAAATTGAAGGGATCATCTATCTTCACTAAATTCGACGTGTGATGGAGATACAACAATATCTTGATCAAACCAGAAGACTGATGGAAGGCAGCTTTCCTTACCCCCTTGGAGCTCTTCGAGCCAAATGTAATGTTCTTCGGCATGTGCAACTCCCCGGCAACCTTCCAAGCATTTATGGACAATCTCTTCGGAGACTACATTGCGGAAGGGTGGCTAGTGATATACATGGATGACCTGTTGATCCATTCAACAGACCAGAAGATCCATGACAAGAGGACGTGGAAGGTCCTAGAACACTTCCGACAACATGAAATGTACCTCAAACTCGAGAAGTGCACCTTCTCGGTGGAAGAGGTCGAATACCTGGGCATGATCATAGGAAAGGATGGCGTCCAAATGGACCCCGTCAAACTCAAAGCCATCCAGGAATGGACCCCCCCAGTAAATATGAAAGATGTCCGGTCTTTCCTCAGTTTCTGCAACTTCTATTGAAAGTTCATCCCCTCCTTCTCCGACATTGCATGACCTCTGCTAGACCTAACAAAGCAGAAGATGCAATGGACCTAGGGAGAACCCCAAGAGAAATCTTTCAGAAACCTCCAACTAGCATTCACACGAAAACCAGTCCTCGCATTCCCCGACACTACGAAACCATTCACCCTCATGACTGACGCCTCTTTAACTGCATCTGGAGCGGTACTCATGCAGACAAACGATAATGGAGACATGCAGCCATGTGGCTATCTCTCCCAGACTTTCTCTCAAGCAGAGAGAAACTATGATATATATGACAGGGAACTATTGGCTGTCATACGGGGGTTGGAGGAAAGGCAACAATATCTATTGGGATCGCCCCATCCCATGACCGTGTTGACAGATCACAAAAACCTCACCTATTTCAAGGAACCAAGGAAATTGTCACAAAGACAAGCCAGGTGGCTCCTGTTTTTACTGGACTTCGACATGACCTACCAGGCATTGCCAGGCACAAAGATGGCGCTGGCAGATGCACTATCCAGATGGGACGCGGTGGACACCTCCTAGGACAATGAAGACATTCAAATCCTCCCTGACAAGGCCTTCAATCACCAAATTCAGGTCATCAACATGGAATTAGCCCGCAAAATTGGCAATTCCATGAAATTAGACCCCCTAGTAGTGAAGGCACTCCACCAGATGGAGAAAGATGAACCTCTCTTTGCCAGGTCCAAATCAGACGACTGGGCTTTCCTGGACGAACACCTCTACTTCAAAGGACACATGTATATTCCAGGACCCGCATGACATGACCTAGTCCAATCCATCCACACCTCTTTTGAAGGCAGACATGGTGGCCCATTCTGTCGACTTTTGTCCAGAAATTCATTACAGGATGCGCCGTTTGCCAGGCAAACAAAGTCCAAACCCACCCCACAGTTCCCCTGGTTACCCCTCTGGCCTTTGAAGGGCAGCATCCCTTCCAGAATCTCTTGGGGGATTTAATCACCGACCTCCCCACAGTGGGGGAATTTGACTCAGTCATGGTCGTGGTAGACCATGGGCTTAGTAAAGGGGTAATTCTCGCCCCATGCTCTAAATCGGTGGACGTGGCTGGCATAGCACGTCTTTTCTTCGACCACGTGTTCAAATGATTTGGTTTACATGACAAATTAGTCTTGGACCAGGGTCCACAATTCGCATCTGCGTTCGCCCAAGAACTAGCAAGACTACTTCAATATGATGTAGTGCTATCCACAGCCTATCATCCGCAGACAGATGGGGAAACGGAACATTACAACCAAGAACTAGAAACCTACCTCAGGATCTTTTGCGATGGTCAACTCCATAAATGGCTGGACCTACTACCCATGGCCGAATTTGCACACAATTTGGCGTCTCATTCTGTTATTGGGAAATCACCATTTTCCCTAATGCTTGGATACAAACTGCGATCCTATCCCCCTCTAGGAAAAATCTTCCTACCCACACTTGAACAACAAATGACTGTGATGGAGGACGCCCACAAAGAAGCAGATGCAGCCCATCTACTCGCACAACAGCGGATGAAAGAGAGAACCCTTTCCCACTTCAAACCGTGGAAAACCAGAGACAAAGTATGGCTGGAAAGTCGGAACCAGAAATTGCAGGTTCCATCCAGAAAGCTATCCCCTAAACGAACTGGTCCATTTGAAATCACACAGGTCGTCTCTTCCATCACCTTCCGACTAAAGTTACCGAAACAATGGAAGATCCATGATGTGTTCCACACCTCACTGCTTTCCTCATATTGGGAAACGCCAGAACACGGATCAAACTTCACACAACCACCACCAGAACTAATTGGAACGGAGAAAGAATACGAAGTGGACAGCATTGTTCATCACAGGGGATCCCCGGCAAGAAGGCAGTACCTCATGCACTGGAAAGGATACTCCGCTGCAGAACGAACTTGGGAGTCATCTTCCAACTTGGGAAACGCCAAGGCGATACTCTCGGAGTATAAAAGACTGCACCAACTCTGACAGAGTTCAAATGCAATCTCTCCTCATCACCATCAGCTGTGTCAACCAAGCCCTCATCCAAGCTCGCCTCCAAGTTTGTTACCCTGACCTCGACATCCCCAAGCACACCAGGGAACACTGGTACTACTGCCACATTTCCTACTATCCCTACCACCACCAGTGGTAGTGAATGGCTTACGCCCCTCTCTCCGAACAACTTTGCCACCTTCCCATCCACGTCCAGTGCCTTTTGTATGCAATCCTTCTTGAGGACAACAATTCCCTCAGAGCACTTGAATGTATTTCCCTCTACTCAACCGACAACACCCTCACCCAGCCCTCTTGCATCTTCTGGGTGTATGTGGCCATTCGAACCATTCTCACCTGGACCACCTGGCATGTGGCAGGTACTAATGAGGAGAGAGAGGAGTTCTCCACCCACATCCTTGCCATGGAGCAGACTGTCCTCGAGGCTCGAGAACTTATCCTCAACCTCTTCTACATCGAGGGATTTGATCTCTCCATTTCCCTTCTCCCAGCCCATATTATTGAGCGACACATGCGACCCATCCTCGCCTCCCTCTCTGAAAGACAGAGAGGGATCTTCTTCCCACCAACAACCAATGTGCTGCTCCCCACCTCTCGTATCAACCCCCAAGAGATGCCCAACCAACGTGATAGCGGAGATACTAGCCCTCACTGAAACAATAGTGAGGCTACAGGAGGTGATAGACCAACAGGACGAGATTCTGAGGACACCCTTGTCGGATCCTCAACCACCCCTATTCGACCCACCACCTCTGTATCCCTTTTCCCCAGAACCAGACGTTTCTGCCAGAGAGGCGCCATGGTATTCTTTGCCGGTCTTCCCACCACCCCCTGCCGCCACAACATTTCCAACTCATTGGGAACTACTACAATGAGGAGCCCTCCTCCTTCCTCTGCACCCTGCGCTGAATCCCCAGAGAACACCATTCTCCCCAACAGAGTTCTTCCCATGCATGGTCATCTCCATCCCGTGGACATTCCCGGAACCACCCCTAATGGAATCCTTCCCCGATTTCACTGCTTCGAATGTGAAGACCCCTACCACATCAGACCATCCTGCTCTCACTACCGCTGCCCCTACTGTCACTTGATTGCCCCCAGACATGCACAGTATCGTTGCCCCCGTGGACGATGCACCAACTGCAGTGAACTGGGCCACAGTAATGCCATCTGCAAAGCTAGGGATCTTTTCTACGACTCCTCATGGAATCTCTCCAACTATGAGACCAACAAGGGAGATAGAAGTTCTTGAGATGGAACTACAAGACTATGTGGAGGGTAATGTTACAGATATGGCAGAGGACCCCCCATTTTTCCCTTCCTCAGTCGACCCCTCCCCTCTCACAGTAGACTCCATCTGGGATGACCTATCCTTCAATTCCTTTGGAGCGGAGTTCCAGAACTTCCTTCTCAGAGAGACCACTGCCCTCGGCATATCCCTGGATGACACCGCCTTCTAGGCAGTGCACCACAGCCCAGGTCAGATCTTTTCCTCCCTTTGATATATGCGGATACAGCTTCTTTCTATTCTCATCAGACATTGCCTCCTTGGCTGTTCTCTCGCACAGCCTCATAGTCCCTTCATCCCTCAGTATGGTATTTCCCTTTTCAATCTTACCAGAGTTAGTATTACTATTTATATCTGGTAACCGGCCCTAAGGTAGTTCATCTCCGACTATAAATAGTTGGATTCCCTCTCAATGTAACCTTAACCTTGATCTACACCAGTCACCATGTAATCAATCCAGTTCTGCCTCGCTTCACTCTACATCATAGACTGTGAGCTGAAGGCCATCTCTATTCCCCACACTCTTGCGTTTGATCGTTGAACCCTTTCTGGTTGACGATCTCCATCCCCCTACCTCGCAGGGCATGGTAAAGCCTTTCTTCTGTGACTATAATCTGGAGCTCTAGGACATTGACCAACAAAGTGACCTCCGGCATACGGGACATACGAACAGGGAAGAAGGTCAATCAATGTTAGGGTTGATTGCATGAACAAGTGGCTCATTATGACAAGGGTCATAACAATATGCCCTGGATCGAAGTAACCACAGACTTCACCATAGATCTTCCCCTATCTAAAGGATTCAACTCAATCCTAGTAGTTGTTGATCAATTCTCTAAAGAAGTCGCATTCATCCCATGCAATAAAACAGTCACTGCACTGGATACAGCTTGACTCTATCTCCATAATGTTTGGAAAAACCATGGATTACTCCGCAGTATCATATCAGATAGAGGTCCACAATATGCTTCACAAGTCATGAAAGATCTATGCAAACGATTGGGCATACAACCCAAATTATCTACGGCATTCCATCCACAAACAGATGGACAAACGGAAAGAATGAACAGAGATCTTCAACAATATCTTAGACTCTTCACTGCTGAAAAACAAGAAGAATGGGTTGATTGGTTACCTATAGCGCAATTCTCCTATAATGCCAAGAAGCAGGCTTCTACACAGAAATCACCCTTTGAAGTGACACGATCATAGGTTCATCGAATGGGCTTTGAACAAAGAGTTACCAAAGCACCTGCAGCAGAAGAATTCACCACCAATATGCAGGATACTTTAGCCCAAACAAAAGCTAATCTTGAGAAAGCACAACAACGGATGAAAGTCCAAGCAGACAAACATAGATCTGAAGCCCCTAAATACAAAATTGGCAACAGAGTTTGGCTTTCAACTGAAAATCTAAAGTTAACTCATGCATCTAAGAAGCTTACGGAACAATGGCTCGGACCATATGAAATCACAAAACTTGTAGGAGACAATGCCTTAGAACTGAGATTGCCACGCTCAATGCGTATATATCCAGTTGTAAACATATCTTGTGTCTGTCCCTACAAAGAACGTCTTGAAGGACAAACAGCAGTCCATACTGGTCCAGTCAATGTCACTGAAGATCGAGAAATAGAATTTGAGGTTGATCATATCGTTGATACTCAATTCAAATGAAATCGCCTTGAATATCTAGTGCATTGAAAAGGCTATACAGATGAAAATCATACTTGGGAACCCCTGAGCAATCTTGATGGTGCTCAAACAGCAATCAAAGAGTTCCACTAGAACAATCCTAATGCCCCTAGACGTATTCGTCTTACACAAACAGATTTCTTCTCAAGCTTCACAAACTATGATTTACCGTCACAAGAAATCTCAACACAGAATCTACCTTTTAATCGCCTGGAAGTTGATTCTTAGAGAGAGGATAGTGTTACAGACCATATTATTTTTCCCATTATTTCTACTATTTTTCCTGATTTTATACAATGACTTTCGCATTTAGCCCCTATCAATAGCCCCTATATTTGAATTTATTAAATACTCAAGTCCCTTCAGAGATCTAGACCCACCAGCCTCATGCCAGCCTCATGCCATTCCCCTTGACTCATTCCTGGTCTAGATCGCCTCATGTATGTATAGGTTTCCACATGTTAGTCCGGATTGCCTCATGCTCACCTCATGCCCCTATCCATGACTTGTCTACCTCATGTACTCCTCATGTATAGCTTCTCTTCCATTCCATGGCTGTACTGATACACATGTTATCCTCATGTTAGCCTCACACATCACGCATGTAGCATAGCATATCGATAGATCTAGTATACACAAGTGTAAACCCCTATCTAGTATATAAAGGCCCAAGAGCCGCCAGAGGACCTCAGTCTTGTCCTCTTGATCTTTCCCACTCATTGCTAGTGTGGGCTAGGAGCTACTTGATCACTATTACTTGCCTTCCGTCTAGATCAGCCTTACTGGTAAGGTTTGGTCGTTTCAGATGGCTGGTTTGCAAAATCATCTTGCTTGCTTAGAAGACGAGCCATGCAGTAATTTTTGCTCTCCCATGGGCAAACAGGGTTACATTTTGCTTGTAACTCTTGAATATTGAATCCACGCTCCTCAAGAACCTGCTGAAGACCTTTTGGAGTGCCGTTGACCTGCATCAAACTTGTTTCATATATAGTCAGAAGCAACAACTTGAATAGAATAAATTCTACCACTTGCAGTAGTTAGAATCTTCCAATACTCTAGGGCCTGATGACCCTTAGTATGACCCAGTACCCCTTCAATTTTCAGAATTTTCCATTAAGAATTTCAGGAGATATTAATGTTTTTCTCCAACATATAGCTTTGTTACTATCTATAAGTACATGGCTAACCACTTTATAAATAATATGTATATAGTTAAGTGCCAGAGAGAGAAAGTGAACATGTAACCATATCCTACACAGCCTTTTGCATCACATAACTAGTATTCCATGACATTCCATGGAATTCCACAAGATTCTATAGTGTTCTATAGTGTTCTATGGATCAGTTAGCAAAAGCTTGGCATTTATAAGGAAAGTCTTGGCCTTTGTCAGCAATCTCTTGGCATCTGTAAGTAGCCAACCCTTTTGATTGGTTAGCCAAGCCCCTGTATTTATCTATAAAAGGAGAGCCCTTCAGGCCACTAAGAGGCAGGTCCTACCTTAAGAGGCTATTACCTCAAAGGTTTTACCTCAATCAGAGAACTTCTCTCAAGGAGAAGACTTCTCATACTACTTGGAGTACCCCTTACAGGCAACCCACAAAGGACCTTAAGGAGGATCATCTCCATTGTTTAGATAGCTAGTTAGACTGTTAGGAGTAAAGACTTGTAGCCAATAGTGCACAAGTAAAATAGGACACCTTTTGGAAGAAAACCCTAAACAGGGCAACAAAAGGGAATAGATCCCCAACACTCTAATTCTACTAGAACCTAAACAACCCTGCTACTCTGCTGACTGCCCACCTAAAGGGATAAGTGACAGTACAGT
>JBBPSL010000569.1:0-11877 GCA_038093555.1 Butyriboletus appendiculatus | reverse complement strand
GTAAATCCCTATCTAGTATATAAAGGCCCAAGAGCCGCCAGAGGACCTCAGTCTTGTCCTCTTGGTCTTTCCCACTCATTGCTAGTGAGGGCTAGGAGCTACTTGATTATCATTACTTGCCTTCCGTCTAGATCAGCCTTAGTGGTAAGGTTTGGTCATTTCAATATCACTTGAAGAGTGTCAGAAGTTAATTGAAAGCATGTCTAGGAGGATAGAAGCAGTGCTCAAGGCAAAGAGAGGCTATACCAAGTACTAATATCCACTTCATATCAAGAGATAGAAAACTGTTACAATGGTATTGCTGTTCTGAAATGGGCATAACTCCACAGTCTCTGGGCCAAATCACATGACTCAGAGGCCAGATTATAGCCAAGAGTATGCAAAAAGTCCACGAAATGGCGTTGACCTGCATTAAACTCATTTCATGCACAATCAGAAGCAATGACTTGAATAGAATAAATTCTACCACTTGCAGTAGTTAGAATCTTTCAATACTCTAGGGCCCAATAACCCTTAGTATGACCTATTACCCTGCTAATTTTCAGAATTTTCCATTAAGAAATTCAAAAGATATTAATGTTTTCTCAAAACATAGCTCTCTTACTATCTACAAGTACATGGCTAATGTAAATATCTAACTTGGTAAATAATACATATATAGTTAAGTGCCAGTGAGAGAAAGTGAACATGTGACCAAATCCTACACAGCCTTGTATCACATGACTAGTGTTCCATAACATTCCATGAAATTCCATGAGACTCTATAGTGTTCTATGGATCATTCATCATAAGCTTGGCATTTATAAGCAGCCAACCCTTCTGATTGGTTAGCCAAGCCCCTGTATTTATCTATAAAAGGAGAGCCCCTCAGGCCACTAAGAGAGCAGATTTACTCCCAAAGGTTTTATCTCAACCAGAGAAATTCTCTCAAGGAGAATTATTCTCACACTACTTGGAGTACCCCTTACAGGCAAACCACAGAGAACCTTAAGAAGGATCATCTCCATTGTTTGGACTGCTAGTTAGACTGTTAGGAGTAAAGACTTGTAGCCAATAGTGTACAAGTAAAATAGGACACCTTTTGGGAGAAAACCCTAAATAGGGCAACAAAAGGGAACAGATCCCCAACACTCTAATTCTACTAGAACCTAAATAACCCTGCTACTCTGCTGACTGCCCACCTAAAGGAATAAGTGACAGTACAGCCAAACAAAGCCTGAATTTGCATTCTCCATAGCAAACAATAAGATTGAGTTACTATAACCTATCTAAGTGACCTAAGTGAAGTGTGAACCCATTCCAGCATTTTCTGGAACATCTCAACATCTCAACAATCCAGCATATCTGCGGATTACCAGCCACAAAGTCATTGCCTTGTATAGCAATTGACTTATTTGATATTCTAACAAATCCTAGCAACCTAGTAGTGTTGACTAGCATACATTTAAACGTGTTTACTGTTGTTTACACTTGTTTACACCACTAACACCTTACTAACCAGACCACAGTTGAATTCACTCAATTTCAATTCTTCAACATTTGTTGGGAATTGGCGAACAACCCATGCACTTAGTTACACTAAGTACCTAACTGACTCACATCTAGTTGATCTAGATACCATTTCATCTAGGAGGTATATTTCCCCTAGCTCATAGTGTTCTAACCACTGGAGGCAAAGCAAAAGTCTGGGGAAGCCCATTTCTTTGTTGTTTCCATTATTTTCACCTGCATAGAAGTCAGCGTTTCCGAACATGTCCGACTCCAAGCATTGTCCAAACTCTGAGCATGTAGCCTCACGTGCCCTCATTAGCTAACCCTCATTAGCTAATTGTCATATGTGCTATGCCAGCTGCACCAGGTCCTAGAGATCCCACATGCCATCACTATCATTGTCGCTGTCACCCCCACCCTCCCCCCTGCCCCTGCCCCCTCCTCTGGACCTGGCCCATCCTCCCTGCTTGGTGTCGTCGCTTTTCTCGCCCTCGCCTCCACCCGCCCTCTCATGTTTGCCTCGTCTGCTCCCTCTCATGCTTATCCTCGCACTCATCTCCCACTCACCCTCGCCATGCCCTCAGGCTTTTGTCTTGTATATCTGTTGGTCATTGTTGACCTTGTAATTATGGTGGTAGCTAATACCATAGGCTGGAATTACATACAGGATTACTGTTAGCCACTATGACAGTAAGCACAACAAGTTTGAGATGACTTTACCTTCACATTTAAGATGAACAGAGTACACTGGAACAGCACCATGAGCAAGTGTGTACAGAACACACCGCCATTGCTCTGCACGAACCATACGAAGCTGTTTCAAGGCACATCAACAAGTGGGCCTTGAACACATATGCTGTGGAGGATAGTACATACAGAGAGCTAAGGAGATGAATAAGAGTAAACACATTGCTAGATAGTCAATGCACTAAAGCCTGAGGGCAATCCATGATCGTCAAAAACACTTGCTGGAGCGTGGAGGATATCACCGATGGGATTTGGAAAGTGTGAGGCATGTCAAGAACATTCTTGAATGCACCCCAACAATCTTGCACCGTAGGAAGGGGAATCTTGCATGCTGATGTGATAAAGTGCTCCGCAGATGGTGGCAGAATGGTGGAGGCCACAGCGACAACATGGTCAGATGGTTGGATCAGAAGGAGATCGTCCTTGATAGATGAAGCGATGGCAAAGAACAGAAGGAGTTGGTTGACATGAATGCCCTGGAGGGATGGATTACTGACAACAAGAAAGGCGAGTTGGGCAAGGTCCATGGAAGACTCCATTGATGAACATAGTGGCAAACTGGCACCATGCTAGCGGCTGGCAGCTCCATGTGACCTTGCAGCTGACTATGTTTGCACTTGTTTGTGGATGACCTGGGGTTCAGACAATGTTTGGAATCGGACATGTTCGGAAACACCATTTCCCAGGTGTCCTCAGTGTATGTACTTTGGTTGTCCCCACCAAAACTAACCAGAATTCCCACAAGTGTTTCACACCACATCAGGGTTAGGCATTGCAACAGCTTTAGAGGTCACTTTATACTTGTATGTGATGATTGTTAATGTATATTCAGCTAGGAAACATAGGGTGGAACCCATATATTACCACCCAATTCTGACTTTGGATATTGATCAAATCATCCACAGCAAGGTAGCCTTTAGTGAGTGCATCTGAGGACTTTCCAGGAATTATTCAGCTCAACCTCACTATGGATACAATATTGGAGGTTGGCACTTTTAAAACTGTGCAGACAGTGCAATTGACACTTGTGCCACTCCATCCATTTGGTCTTGGCTCATGGACCAATGATCTGATCATCATCAAAAAAACCTATATTCCCACTGGGTCTGACAACACAAGCTTTATTCTTGAATGAAATTTACATGTCCTGGTTTTGGTGAGCAGGCACAGTTGCTCTATCAAAAGACCAATGTATTATACTGGGCTAAAACATTGCTCAAAATGACATATGAATACGTCAACAATTGCATCAATGAAGCTATTGCCTCTGATGTTTCACCATTTGAAATTCCCTGCCTCTAATAATAGCTAACATCCTTGTCATTATTGGTCTTGCTGTTGTATTTCCCATCAGGTATGTATTTTTTATCATTGTCATTCTCTTGATTACTGACATCAGGCACAACATAGTGTATCAATCCTCACTTCAACCAAACCTAAACAGCAATTATCAGATGTGAATTTCCTTTTTATTCTCAGCTTTTTGGATGGATTTCTAATCACTAGTAGGCATCCAACAGGGTCTCACCACTCTCTCATTTTAGTGGGTAGTCATTTCTTGGTAAGTGTACATAGTTGTCCTCTCTGATTATATACTAACTCTTCCCTTCTCACTAGGTCTTAGATGGGGTTACAATCCCTCAAGGTATGTTGGTGGCTACCACACCCAAAGCAGTTGGAGGGTGGTTGGATAGGAGTTGACCTTGGAGTAGAGATAGTAGTAGGCCTTGATAGTATTTGTCTTGGTTCTTGAGTACTAGCATTATTATACCTACTGTAGCACTATTAGTGCCAATGCTATTGGTTTTCCTTGATTTCTCAAAGACTTGGGTGATCTTTGGGTTGAGTAGTAGTGCTTTGAAGTAGGTCCTTGCATATACAGGATCATTAACACTAAGCTTGCTTATCTCATCTATAAGCTAATCAATCCCATTAGTGGTAGTCTTAATAGTCTTCTTTTCTTCTTTTTTCTTTTTGACATGAATTCCATAGAGGCAACTCTCTGTTTTCTTGGCTTTGGAATGCTCTGAGGACTTTCTAGTAGTCTCATAGTCACTTTCATCTGTGCTACTAGATTCATTGTCAGAGTCAGAGTCAGATTCATATTCTGAGTCACTGTCATCTGTATAATGGTATCAGGTGGATAATCCTTTTTAGTCAAATTGGTAGTGATGTAGTAGTTGCTCTACAATAGTGCAAATTTTCCTACTGGAGAAAGACTTGGATATGTCCTTGTTAGCATCCCCAGCTGGTTGATGGGTTTCTACTTTGTCTTGCATGTCTCTAGAGATTCCTATTCAGAAATTGTTACAGACCGTATTATTTTTCCCTTTATTTCTACTATTTTTCCCGATTTTATACAATGACTTTCGCATTTAGCCCCTATCAATAACCCCTATACCCGAACTCTCTAAAATACTCAAGTCCCTTCAGAGATCTAGACCCACCGGCCTCATGGCAGCCTCATGCCATTCTCCTTGACTTATTCCTGGTCTAGATCACCTCATGTATATACAGATTTCCACATGTTAATCCTGATTGCCTCATGCTCGCCTCATGCCCCTATCCATGACTTGTCTACCTCATGTACTCCTCATGTATAGCTTCCCTTCCATTCTATGGCTGTACTGATACACATGTTATCCTCATGTTAGCCTCACACATCAGGCATGTAGCATAGCATATCAATAGATCTAGTGTAAACCCCTATCTAGTATATAAAGGCCCAAGAGCCGCCAGAGGACCTCAGTCTTGTCCTCTTGGTCTTTCCCACTCATTGCTAGTGAGGGCTAGGAGCTACTTGATTATCATTACTTGCCTTCCGTCTAGATCAGCCTTACTGGTAAGGTTTGGTCGTTTCAGAAATAGATATTATAGTCATCATCTTGAATGACATTCTCAGCCTTAAGCCATTGGCCTATGACTGTAAACTTCCTAAAATATTGTTTCCATGCCACTAGGCTATCTAGAGGCCTTTTGAAATATTTCTTTGCAAACCTCTCTATGTCACCTTTTTGGTATCAGACTTCTTCTCACTCAGCATCATATAGCAAAAGTAGTTTGGCTTTTAGATCTTTTCAATGATTGGCTTTGTATTCATCCAATAGCTTGATAAGGTGGCACACTTTAGTGCTGCAGTAGTCAGTAATGTCTTTGCATTTCTCCTTTTCACTAGTGATTTGGCAGTGGATCAATAGCCTTTCATATTGCTATATGAAATCCTTGATTTTGTTATAGTGTTCCTTGAACTTGTCAGAAACATTTTTTCTTTTTCAGCTGGGTAATGAATGGGGTCCTTGATTAGGAATTCCTAAAATCATGGTAGCCAGTATGATTTTTGATGTAGTATTGGATAGTGATTATTGGGACAATTGAATCTTCTCTTAATGTCCCCTCATGGTGGGCTCCTATTGACTTCTATGCAGGTGAAAGCAATGAAAACAATAAAATAATGGGCTTTCCCAGACTTTTGCTTTGCCTCCTATAGTTAAAACACTATAAGCTAGGAAAAATATACCTCCTAGATGAAACAGTATCTAGAATAACTAGATATGAGTCAATTAAGTTGTACTTAGTTTAGCTAAGTGCACAGGTTGTTCACCAATTCCAAACAAATGTTGAAGAATTGAAATTGAGTTAGTTCAACTATGGTCTGGTTAGTAGTGTATTACTGGTGTAATAGGTATAAGCAGGTGTAAATACTTGTTAGGATGAAACTTAGAAAAGGTTAGATAGGTCAAGTATGACTATGTAAATATGTGTAAACAGGTGTAAACAGATCTAATCAAATGTAAACCTGTCTAAAGATTTGCTAGTCAATACTACTAGATTGCTAGGCTTTGTTAGAAAAAGTTAGAAGGTCAAATGAGTCAATTGCTATGCAAGGGCAATGAATTTGTGGCTGGTAATCTGCAGATATGCTGGATTGCAAAGATGTTGAGATGTTCCAGATTAGGCTGGAATGGGTTCACACTTCACTTAGGTCACTTAGATAGGTTATAGTAACACAATTTTATTGTTTGCTAAGGAGAATGCAATTCAAGACTTGTTTGGCTGTACTATCACTTATCCCTTTAGGTGGGCAGTCAGCAAAGTAGCAGGGATGTTTGGGTTCTAGTAGAATTATATTGTTGGAGATCTATTCTCTTTTGTTGCCCTATTTAGGGTTTTCTTCCAAAAGGTGTCCTATTTTACTTGTACATCAGTGGCTACAAGTATTTTACTCCTAACAATATAGCTAGCAGTCCAAACTATGGAGGTGGTCCTTCTCAAGGTCCTCTGAGGGTTGCCTATGAGGGAAACTCCAAGTCAGGTGAGAATTCTTCTTCTTGAGAGAAGTTCTCTGATTGAGATAAATTCATTGAGGAAAAATCTGTATGAGGGTAAAACCTGCTCTCTTAGTGGCCTGAAGGGCTCTCCTTTTATCGATTAATACAGGGGCTTGGCTGCTTACAAATGCCAAGAGATTGCTGACAAATGCCAAGATTTTCCTTACTAATGCCAAGCTTTTGCTGACTGATACATGGAATACTGGTCATGTGATGCAAGACTCTGTAGGGTATGGTCATATGTTCACTTTCTTTCACTGGCACTTAACTATATATGTATTCTTTACAAAGTACTTCACCATATACATGTAGATAGTAACAGAGCCATATGTTGGAGAAAAACATTAATATCTCCTGAATTTCTTGATGGAAAATTCTGAAAATTGGAGGAGTACTGGATCATACTAAGGGTCATTAGGCCCTAAAGCATTGGAAGATTCTAACTGCTGCAAGTGGTAGAATTAATTCTATTTGTATTGTTTCTTCTGACTGTGCATGAAACAAGTTTAAAGCAGGTCAAAGTGCTGGAAACTTTGCTATCACATGTCTAAAGCAAGGAACAGCCTATTTATAGGATATGCTAGTGGAAGATATTGAGAAACATTTCTGTCCCACAACTAAATCTGGTTGGGCCCTAGCTAAGCTATAGAAGCTTAAACAAGGAAATACCCAAACAGTTGATTGGATTGACCAATTCTGGAAACTCTTCAATGAAGCAGGAATAGGCAATACACATGGTGCCCAGATCATTGAACACAGAGTGAATTCAGACATCTGTGATCAGGTAATCAAACTAGGTAAATGAGAATTTTGTAATGTCAAGGCATATTTAAATGCAATCAAAAGAGTCAGAGAAATGATTGAAAACATGAGTTTTCTTTGCAAAAGGACAGAATTTCCATCCTTGTCAGAAAATTCTTCTCATCATCACTGTCATCTGCTTGTGATTTCAATGCAATGTATGTTGATCACATGCACTACAACTCAGATGATTATGAAAAACATGACATTGATGCATTCAGCAAAGGCAAAGCTAAGAAAAGGTTTGCTGAATATTTCAACTATGGTGAAACTGGCCGTATGGGTAAAGATTGCAAGAAATCCTCTACCAAATGAATGTCAAGAATGCAATTAGTCTAGAGGAGACCACAAGAAGACTTGCTCCAAGTTCTGAAAGATCAAAACTCTTGATGAAGAATCCACTAAAAGTAAAGGAAAAGCCTGTGCAACTTGAATGGTCTGGGTGTCCAAATTGCTAATGCATCTAATTCTTTATCTAGCCATTTATCTAGCTTAAATTATTATAGTCAAGTGGGGTCTTCAATTGATTTCAAGCTCAGCTGGGGTTCCAAACTGGTATTTAATTCTGCTTTTCACTCATCTTCAATCCCAGACAATACTAGCATTCACACCTTGAATCATTGTGACATTACTCTATCAGTAGAGATTGCATCAACTTGTCATTACAACAAACTTATGAGAACTAAAGCTCTTTTCGACAGTGGAGCTATGTAATACTATCTATATTGACAAGTCATACATACAGAAGATCAAGCTTCCACTTCTCTCTCTCTACCTGATCCTGATCCAGTATATAATGTTGATGGAACATGTAATGCTGCTGGATCTATAACTCATTGTGCCAAGATTATTATCCAGTTTCAGCATCATTGTAAACAAGTCACAGCAGAATTAACTGAAAAGAACAGGTAATAAAAGAAGCCTATATCTAACCACAATATTCAGAGGGTTACCTCAAAGGTAATATCCAGAGAAAAGAAGTGGAAATTGAAACTAAAGAATACAAGTGTAATCTACTAACTACTTATATAGCCTAAGTATCAGTGCACAGACTGTTACAGTTCTCTTTGAGGACCTCCTGTCTTTCCCTCTAGTCAACCCCTCTCCTCCATCCATTGATTCCATCTGGGACAACATGTCCTTCAACTCCTTCAAAGCAGTGTTCCAGGTGTTCCTCCTTGGAGAGACCACTGCCTTTTAGGCAGTACATCACAGCCTGGGTACAGATCTTTCCCTTCTCTTTGATACATGTGGCTATGGATTTCTGTTCATTACAGCCTTGTAGTTCCTCATCTCCATATATGGTATCTCTATTCTCGTCAATATTGTACCTAGTTTTGGCATTACTATTTATATCTGGTAGCTGGCCCTAGAGTAGTTCATCTCCAACTATAAATAGTCAGATTCCCTCTTGATGTAACTCTAACCTTGATCAACACCAGTCATTATATAATCAACCAATTCCACCTTGCTTCAATCTCCATCATAGACTGGAATCTGGAAGCCATCTGAATTCACTCTTTTCCTGTGTTTGATTGTTGACTTTGTCAATGATCTCTATCCATACTTGCTTGGGTCCTTTGACCTTGGTAGCTGGAGTATCCAGGCTGTGCCCTCCTACAAGCACAGGCCTTTGCCCACAAGTCACTCATTAGGACCTGAACCTACAACTTGCCTGGCTGCATACTAGGTGTTGACCTTTAGCTCTTTGCTCCAATAATATCAGTGCAAGATCTCTTGGGAAGGATTACCTCAAGGGATAGAAAGCCTACCTTCTGCCACTATAAATATAGAGGACAGGTATTGACCATGGAGTGGCTCTCTAGCTGCTGCCATGTAGAACAGGAAAGAAGATCCTACAACAACAACTAGTTGGTTGCATGGATAGTGTCACATATTACACAGGGTTGTAAAACGGACTGTGTGGTGCTGTAATATACTATGTACTGGGTATGATGTCAACAGAAATGTATAAGGAATAGTCCAAGTATGGTCCAATGGCAGTAAGTACTCTAGTGGAAATGAGATGCATGTGTAAAGCACATGTAAGTCAAATATAGTCCAGAGTGGTCTAGGATCATGGCTATGTATGTGATGTGAATTGTATGCAACTAGTGCATATAGAATGGAGACAATCTAGATGTAAGATTTACAATGTGTGATATGAAGGGAATGTATTGCGATGTAAGATCAGATATGTGATATAAAATGTATAAATGTCTATATCGAGAGTGAATCTCAATGTAAGTCATGTGATAAATAATGATCAATATACATAAATAGGATGTGGCTAATGAGCAAACTTATCTATCTTGAGAGGCATGTGCTAATAGTTAGCCTGGTGTGGACTACCATAGCAGGGACTTGACATAGCTAGTGGTGAGATATAGCATAGCATTGGTGTTAAATATCCTTTGTAGTAAGCCGAGCACTGCTTTAGGCATTTACTACAAGATGTCATGACTTGTAGTGTCATGTGACTATAACTATGAGGTCCTTGGTTGTCATAGTGTATGTGTGAACATGACAAGAGTGTATGAAGTGTAGTGTTAGCTGGTGTTAACTAGTCATACAATTGTATAGGCAAGAGTGTAGGAATATCAGTGAATATCACGAAGTCATTTTAGTAACCAATCTAGGAAAGAATCAAATAATTCTAGGATATACATAGCTTAGTAAACATAACTCTAAGATTGATTGGACTTCTGGAAAGACCAAATGACTCAATCTCCCTGAACTTGTCAGACCCTAAAAGGAAAACCCCCTTTTGCATGCCAGATTGAATTTGAAGAACATGATTCTCTAACTCATATTTTTGCTATAAATATGATGAACCTATTATGAAGAAAGATCTGAAATCAGAAGATCTCATCCCTAGACAGTATCATAAGTATTGCAATGCCACAAAGAACATGATATATTTGCAAAATGTGAGACGTGCACTTCAATGTCCAAGAAGTGGAATTTCTTGGCATGATAGTATCTAGAAACCAAATCAAGATGGACAATAGTAGAGTCAGAGCTATTGAGGAAGGCCAATTCCAAAGAATATTCAAGGTGTACATAATTTTCTTGGCATAGCAAACTTCTATTGCAGATTCCTTGAAAGATGCCCAAGTAGTACATCTCTTGAATGATCTAACAAAGAAAGACACATTTCGAATGAAAAGAGACTTAGCAAATAGCATTTGACATGCTAAAGACATGATTCACCACTGCCCCTATTCTCATTTATTCTGATAATGACAAAGTATTCTATCTAGAAATAAATGTTTCTGATTATGCCACCAAAGCAGTGCTCTCTATAGAACAAAATGGAAAATGGCATCCTGTCATATTTTCCTCACATTCCATAACTCCCAAAGAACATAACTACCCAGTAGCCAATAAGGAAATGCTCAATGTTATATGATCACTTGAACAATGACATCACTACCTCGAAGGCACACACCATCAGTTTGAAATATGAAATGATCATGCTATTCTCCAATGGTTTATGAAATGCCAATACTTCAACCATTGGCAAGCTTGATGGGTACAGTATCTAACATGTTTCAATTTCAAATCATTTCATAAGGCAGAATCTACAATGGGTAAAGCCAATGCTTTATCTAGACAAGAAGATCATGCTATTGGAATTAAACTTAACAATACTGGAGTGCTATCATTTCAGCCAAGCAAATTAGTGTTACAGAAGTTCACATTGCCACAGATTCTGATCTCCTCATTGACCAAATCAGAAAGCTATTACAGATCATATTATTTTTCCCTTTATTTCTACTATTTTTCCCAATTTTATACAATAACTTTCGCATTTAGCCCCTATCAATAGCCCCTATACCCGAACTCACTAAATACTCAAGTCCCTTCAGAGATCTAGACCCACCGGCCTCATGGCAGCCTCATGCCATTCTCCTTGACTCATTCCTGGTCTAGATCACCTTATGCTCGCCTCATGCCCCTGTCCATGACTTGTCTACCTCATGTACTCCTCATGTCTAGTTTCCCTTCCATTCTATGGCTGTACTGATATATATGTTACCCTCATGTTAGCCTCACACATCATGCATGTAGCATAGCATATCAATAGATCTAGTGTAAATTCCTATCTAGTATATAAAGGCCCAAGAGCCGCCAGAGGACCTCAGTCTTGTCCTCTTGGTCTTTCCCACTCATTGTCAGTGAGAGCTAGGAGCTACTTGATCATATATACTTGCCTACCATCTTGATCAACCTTACTGGTAAGGTCTGGTCGTTTCAAAAGCCATACATCTACACAAAAAATTTGAAATCACCACCTT
This sequence comes from Butyriboletus appendiculatus, assembly GCA_038093555.1. Lineage (NCBI taxonomy): Eukaryota > Fungi > Basidiomycota > Agaricomycetes > Boletales > Boletaceae > Butyriboletus > Butyriboletus appendiculatus. Next base: position 209 of record JBBPSL010000569.1, on the reverse strand, counting down.
ATAAAATAAGTATGACATCATCAAAGAAGAAGATGAGCTTCTTCATGACAAGGAAGGAAAGATCTACATCACTGATGAAACGACCAAGCCTTACCAGTAAGACTGATCTGATCAAGAGGCAAGTAGGATGGATCAAGTAGCTCCTAGCCTGCACTGGTAATGAGTGGGAAAGACCAAGAGGACAAGACTGAGGTCCTCTGGCGGCTCTT
>JBBPSL010000568.1:0-11877 GCA_038093555.1 Butyriboletus appendiculatus | reverse complement strand
TTGTATAAAATCGGAAAAAATAGTAGAAATAAAGGGAAAAATAATACGGTCTGTAACAGTATTGCTGGAATATCAAAAGAATTCCATGCAAACAGAACAATGGATGCTAGTCATGTCTGGCTCCCACTCACTCTTTTTTTCACATCAGAATGATAGATTATTTTGGAAGTGATATACAATATGTATTGGATTTGAATCTATGTCCAGTTTTCAGCTGTTATTTGATTTATGTACTTATTGAACTTGTCTCCATTGATTACTATATTTCTGGTCCAGAATTCAAGTCAGCTTCTTCCTTCATCTCATCATACTCAATGATGGTGGAGCCCTGATCCTGAATCAACATCCCCTTTAAAGGCCAAATATTAAATTTTCAAACTACCAACATCAAGTCACAAATAAGCTGAAAGAAGGCCATTTGCTTCCTCCAGTTGTGCTTGTTCACCTTGATGAGAAGCACAATACAGTTCAAAGCACTTGTGGCTTTGATGACAACAAAATCAGGAATCCCAATACCTTTTGCTTCCTACTCAGTGTGTTGGACATAGGAGTCAGCTATATTATTTGTTGTATCTCCAGGTTTGTACTCATTTTTGTCTTTGTTCTTGTATAACTCATCCTCCTTATCATTATCCTTGTCCTTCTCTTTGTCCTCACTCTCATTAACAGATACTGAACTAGTTGGCCAGCTTTGTTCCAATCAGACCCAGTCCTTGGAAGGGGTATCATCCAGCTTATCCTGATTAACAACATTGTATAACACTGCAGTGGTAGTTACAGGGTAGAGTGTGACTTGAGACTTGACCATGAATCTATGGGACATGGGAAAGTAAGGGCCTGTATAGTGAGGTCTCATACATCAGCCAATGAGAATATTGGAATATATTGTCTAGTCGCTCCTTTAGTTATGGTACAAGGGGTGGCAAATGTGCTGGCAGTGGATCCATGCTGTTTAGCAAGATAAATTGTAGGTTAGCATTTCTGAACATTGTAGGAATAAAAAACAGGTGTGTGACAAGCGTGACTTGGGTAGTAATTGCCTTTCAAAGAGGATAATATTATGTCTTACCATATACATACATATACTGTATATGGTTGATCAGGCCAAGTATTAAGGTGTGGTAATTTGTATCCAGTTAGTTCACTTCTTTTCTCACTCCTCTTCTATATGTTTTTGCTTGATGTGATGGAATGATGTACATTTGGAATCTGAACACATTGCATATGTCTATATTGGAAAGGCTGCCAGCTGCACCTGTCAACTGATGTCTTATGCATTATTATCCCAGTGCAGCCCAGTGTACAACATTTACTATCACATATAAATCAGACAATAGTACATGTATAGTCTTGAATTTGACACTCTTTCACTTTTCTGACTGATTTTTATCAAATCCAAGTCAGAAGAGGTATGCGTTGCCTGTCAATGAGATTGTTGAGATTGTCACCACCACAATCAGAGAACCAAATCCAATTGCAGTTATATTATATGGATGATCAAATTCACTTATAATAGTACTAGCACAGCATATATGAACTTTTCTAGATTATATGCCATGCCTCCTTTATTCTCAATAATCACAATATCACCTATCATGTCTCCTTACCTGAAGTTGAATGCACTCAATATAGTGTGGAAAAGTTGAGGTGAACTAATTGAGTGTAAAGATATTTTGTATGTGGAGATTATAATGTACATTAACTCTCTACTAGTCAATTATTGTTATAGGATTGTGCCTCCTCACAAAGTGTTCCTGAATTATATATTTGTCAATGAATGGGGTAGTGACATCCTTTGCCTGCTCTGTTGTGTTTGTCAATGCAGCTTATATTCTGCAAGGACCTATAGAAGTGCAATATATTCCATATAAATGCTAATCAGTACATTCTCTCCCACTCTCATATGACCAGCCTTGCTTCGTAGGATGTCTGCAAGCACCAATGTATCTATATGGTGTGGTAGCAGATATGATAGGTAAGTAGTGGGTTCATATTATATTGCAAGTTATTATAGGATGAAGGCTATGATGGTTATGGGGGATACAAGTATACTGTAAGGTATTTGTGATATCATATGAGGGCATATACAACTAGATCCTTGTAAGGTTGTATGAAATGTAGCGAGAAGTAAAGTATAGTGGGTGTTATTGTGTTTGGGTAATGCATTTATATAGAGAGGAATAATGATAAATAGGAGGAATATCTGAGGTTTCTTTCATCAATTCTATGCTTTTTGATACATTTTTCAACATTTTCAAGACAAATTTCTAGGTTTTTGGCATAGTCAATCCTACACTTTCCTATATATTTTTCATTTAATACCAATCAATTTGTAACTAATGTTTTTGCCATAGTTAATCCTATGTTTGGATAGACCATTTTCTCTGCTTGAATATGCTTTTGCCTATACTTTTCCTATGCAACTTGATATACTTTCCTCTACTCTACCAAACCATTTATTGTGCTTTCCTATACTTTTCTTCTATATTTTCGGTATGCTTTTCTAGACTAGTTTGTATATTAATAAAAATTTCTGATGTTTTCTCTAATCTAGTTAGGGTTAGCCTGAATTAATTTTATATTTTAATATATTTTCATTATAATACACCATATTTATAATACTAAAACATAAACTATCTATTATAATCTAAACAAATCAACAAAACATGATATCATTCCACTATGATGGATATTATGTTAAAATATGCTTACATTTTATTTACCTGTAATGCCATACCAAGGATAACTTTATCATATTTCTATAATATGTCGAAATGTGGTATTTTGTTTATTAAATTTTCATTAACTCCTCATATAAGAATAGTATCATTACTATTTATAGTAATTAGACATGTACTTTACTACATTTTAACAATATATTGAAATACAGTACTGTATTTATTAAATATATTATTAACTCCCTATATGAGAATCATATCACTACTATTTACTTTGATTAGACAAGTATTTTACCACATTTTGACATGTGATAAAATTATTTTTGATACAATACTATAGATAAAGGAATGTAAGCATATTTTAACATAATATCTATCATAGTGAAAAAACATCACTATCATTTGGCACATGAACTTTATTAGCCAGGTACTTTACCACATTTTGACATATCATCAAAATATGATAATATCTGACTAATTCAACTAACATATTCAATAAATATACAGTGGCTCAAAAAGTTATCCTAATGTTTGGCTATTTTGAAAAGACTTGACATTTGCAGGAGAACCAAAAGGCGTTAGCTCTAACCCTTGCTGGATCATTGATAGTCCTAATCCTTGCCCTGAGGATGAGCCCTTAGTTATGTGATTTGGTTGTCATGGCACTGAAATATAGCCATATTAAAGTGATATGTCATTGGAACACTTTTTTGAGCAATATTTCTATTCTACAATTTTAGTACTTTGTATGCCCTCCCTTTGCTTTTATCACTGCCTCTAGTCTTCTAGGCATACTCTCTATCAATCCTTGACACCCCTCAACCTCTATCTTTCCCCACTCCACTTCAATTCTCTTCCAAAGCTCTCATACTCCTTTTGGTGGTATTGTATTGAGCTTTGTTTTGAGGATTTGCCAGAAATGTTCAATGGGATTAAGGTCTGAAGATTGTGCTGGCCAGTCAAGAAGCTTGATCCCTTGAGATTCCCACCACTCCTTGGCTCTTTTAGAGGTGTGCTTGGGGTCATTATCTTGTTGAAAGATATTGCTCTTCTTAGGAATTCCAGAATTTTCCATGGAAGGAAGCAGATTATCTTCCAAAATGGAGACATATTGCTCAGCATTCATCCTCCCTTCAACATTTGCAAGAATCCCCACTCCATTCCAACTTATGCATTCCCAAACCATCAAGGAACCTCCTTCAAACTTTACTGTTCCCTGGACTTCTGAAACGACTTCGCTATATTCACCTAAGATATTATTGACACTATTCATCGATACTTATCGCATCCTACACTCTCGTCTACACCTTAGTACAACAAGTCAACGCTAGTTAACACTACCACTCATTGCATTTAGTACCATCCCTATCATATCTGCTATACTATACATACGATACACCAAAGGCCTCACAGCCAGTACCATGACGACTATACACTCGTGTCCCCTTTTTGTAGTCACCGCTTGATGCTGTGCTCAGCGAACTACTTAGGATATTTATTACTGACGCTATGCTACGCCTTATCGCTAGCTACGTCATTCCCCGCTTCGGCAGTCTATACGGCTAACCAATAGCACGTGCCGCTGGAGATAGATAACATCGCTCCTTTGCCACACCTTATTTATTATAGTTTCCCTTTTTGACTCACATTGAAGATCTCCCCGATCTATCGATATATCTATCCCCATACACTTTATATCACATCATCAGCCTTACGCCTTTGATATCCCCTTATATCACATCGCCGATCTTACATCACGATCTTTCCCTTTATATCAGATCCATATCAAGATCTTACATCTCAATCGCCTCACGTCTCACATGCGCTAGCCACATACATCAAGTCACATAGCCAGGTTTCTCTAGAACCATCCGGACTATCATTTCACTTACATGCGCATACCATACGCATCTCATTCCTCATTTAGACACTTACGCTATTGGACCACTTATTGGATAGTTTCTCACATTTCCTGATGACGTCATACCCAATACATAGTCACGTCACAGCACCATACAGTCCGTGCACCGATGCTTAGGCTATATAAGTAGTTAGTAGATTACACTTGTATTCCCTTAGTTTCAATATTCCTTTTCTCTCTCTCGAATATTGGCCTTTAGGTCAACTCTTGAGATATTAAGGCTAGGTTTGGTTCTTTGTTCATTGCACCTTCCTTTCAACTTCCTTGTCTTGCAAAGGCTTTCCTGCCAATTTCCACACAACTTTCTTCCATCTGACCCAATCCTGTTTATCTTGGTTTCATCTGACCAAATGACTGTTGAACTATGCTGTAGTAGACTCACTAGTATACCATATATAGGTACAAGTTCACATAGTTCATATATTTAGGTACAAACTCAACAGAGCTGAGTTCTAATCACTTCTTGCATCTGAACCGCTATCATCTAAGTAGCTACCCCAGCAGGTAAGCCAGGCAGCTGCCTGATTGCTACTATCGACAGGTTATGAGGCCTGAGCAGTGCACTGTGTGTATTTATGCCGCCACTGCCTGGATTTACCTGCTTGCTCATTCCATGCATTTTATGCCAAGCTTGAGTGATGTGTTGTGTTCCTGTGCGAAGCCCTTTGCCAGAACATAAAGCAACCAGATGCCCCTCTGGAGCAGGAGACCATGTCCCTGTACTCTAGGCTCTAGGTATTGATAGTGTTACAGCCCTGATGTAACGTGACACTTATCTGTGCAATCAACCCTTATGTTGATTGACCTTCTTCCCTGTTCGTAACTCGTACGCCAGAGGTCGCTCTGTTGGTCAAACACCTAGCTCCAGATTATAGCGACAGAAGAGAGGCTTTCTATCTCTTGAGGTAACCCTTCTCAAGAGATCTAGCACTGTTGTTAAGGGAGCGAGAGCCCTAGATTGACAACTAGTACGTGGTCAGGCGAGTTACAGGTTCAGGCCCTGAGGATGACTCGTGGACAACCATCTGTGCTTGTGGAAGGGCACAACGGGGTGCTCCAGCTACCAAGGTCAGGGGACCTGAGCAAGCGGTAAGGACTTCCTCTGAAGTTGGGATGGAGATCAAAGATGGAGTCTTCGATCAAACGCAAGATGATGGGGGGAAGCTGATGGCTTCCAGCCTACAGCCTATGATGTAAGGCGAAGCGAGGCAGAACTGGATTGATTACACAGTGACTGGTGTAGATCAAGGTTAGAGTTTACATGAGAGGGAATCAGACTATTTATAGTCCAGGATATACAACTCTAGGGCTGGCTACTGGATATAAATAGTAATGCCTGAATAGGCCAGACTGGAAAGGGGAATGCCATACTAGGGGATGAGGGAACTATGAGGCTGTACAAGAGAACAGCCGAGGAGGCAGTGTCTGATAAAATGAGAAAAGGATCACAGCTGCATGTATCAAGGGAAAGGAGAGATCCAATCTGGGCTGTGGTTTACTGCCTAAAAGGTGGTGTCATCCAGGGATATGCCGAGGGCAGTGGTCTCTCCAAGGAGGAACTCCTGGAATGCCCCTTCAAAGGAATTGAAGGACAGATCGTCCCAGATGGAATCTAATGTGGAAGGGAAAGTGTCAACCGTAGAAGGGAAAAACGGGGGGTCCTCGGCCATATCTGTAACAGATAGTGCCATTTACACCACTGTTCTTTGCTAATCACTTTGACCAGAACTAACATCCTATCCTAGATTATACAATGGCCAACACTGTTACTTCCTCCACTGCCACAGTCCTCATCCTCACCTGCCCCAACTATCTAGTTTGGGTGCTGAAGAAGAAAGCATTCCTCTGTGCTTCGGGCTACTGGACCACCATCCAGAACGCCCACCCTCATTCTTTTGACAATGATAACTCCCATGATAAGTGCGCTGATTGGGACACTGATAATGACCACTCTCTCGGTCATATGTTGTTCAAGATGGATCCCAATATTGCCAACATGTATATATCATAGTATACACAGCAACGACACAGGAGGCTTCTTAAGTTACTTCTAGGCTGGTGTAAGTGCAACCAAGATGCTGTTGAGTTTTGTTTGACCAAAAATGCACAAGCAAGGAGTCTATCAGATTTTCAACAGCAGGTTGGGAAGCCAAGTCTGAACATTGCAGGTGCTCAGAGCAGACAAGTGTTGGGTTTAAAAGCCTACTTTTCACTTTGGATGTACTAGAGATGTATTGAATTGTCTGGAGCATTTTCCCGAGGTCCCATCTGCAATGACCTCTGGGGAGTTGACCACCGCCCGACCCAACTAAAGCCTCTTGGACGAAGGTTGACAGCTTTGTGTCACGTCAACTCAAAGTGGCCGCCGAAATCACGCCATATGTCGATGGCAGTCAAAGCATCCATATCCAAGGCAACAATCTGCGTGCCATCTGGAACACGCTAGCCAGCGTTCATCGTGCCCATGGCCTCTCGACTCAACTCACTGCTGTGCATAAGTTCTCATGCATGGAAAAGTGCCTGGAGCAGTCCACCATGTTTGTGAGTGATCCGGGGGTGCTACGGGGCAGCCCAGGTGCATCGTCTGCCATGCGCTTTCTTTCCCATGCTGACTCACCCCATTGCTGTTGGTCTTGAGTGCACCTTCTTATGCAATACCTTGCCCCATTGGTGCTCAGCCTGCACCCTCATGCCTTCCATTGTCCCAAATTTATACGGCATGAAGCACAAAGGAGTGCAACTGTCTGGCGTTCCATGCCCTACATTTTATCCTAGCATAGCCATAACGTTAAGTGATTTCTACCCTATTCCTGAAAGCGGGGTGGTGAAGAATGAGCAGAAGGGCGAGGAGTTATGCAGCACAAAAAGCTGCTTGGTCAACCTGCCCCAGGGACCTGCTTCTTCACAGGTCCGAGGGAGGTGCTTTTGACCTGAAATGGAGTAGGGTAAGGTTTCTGCAGGGCTTTTATAATGCAGTCCGTTCTCATCCTACTTGCAAACTGCAAGGCAGTCAGCGACTCATTCTGGTGGAATGCAAGGGGGGAAATGTTCAAAACCATCTTGGAGCAAAGGGTCAGTGGGAAGAAAGGCTGAAAAATGCTGACAAATGAGGGTTTTAGGGCTGCTGCTCAACGAATACCACAAGAGATCTGTGAGCTATTGAGGCCAAACGGAAAAAAATGGGGGGCAGTAACAAATGCAGCGACAACCGCAGATGACGACCACCATGAGGATGTGAGAGGAGGTCCAGGGAGAGCAGGTCGGAGAGATCGGTGCACCTTCAAATTCCGGTAGGGAATGTATACATCTCCCTTCTCCAGCGCGGACATTACGTTCCTCAGGGCACTCAAGCTATGGTTGATTTGCACCGTTTCCACCACACATTTCTTTCCGGCAGGCCAGCTTGGTTCCTTCACTAAATATTCATTTCCAGCTAGGTCCATGAGGTTAAGGCTTGCCTCTCCTTTCCTCCCCATGAGTTCACCTTGGAAAAGAACGCGGAGGGTAAAAACGGAGTGTGACCTTGAAGATGTCTTGTTAATGGAGGTGGCTGCAACCACATGCTGCTTATTCGCCCTTGAGAGGAATGCTGAGGCAGAACCGAAGCTGTGCAGAGGCAGAACTGTGACATCCGACACCTGCATACGCATTCCTGTCAGGGTTTTCTCGTGCTTAATCGTGTGTTTCTGCTCAGAGCAGAGGTCACCTCTGAGCAGGTCATTTATCGTATTGTTGTACTGCGCTGCATTCCTTCAGCAAAACGGTGAGGTGTTTACAGAGCAAGGGTGCACCCACAACTTCCACAAACTGCCCCTCCAGGTTGTACTGCCGGCAGTTTTCCTTTAAAGCCTGCACATGGCCTAACAGGGCCTTTACAGCACGCAGTATTACGCCCTCTAAACTCTCACCCTTCAAAAGCATGTTAATCTGTTTATTCAGAGAGCAGGGGGGGCTTACAAATCCACCATGCATTATGAAAGACTTTCCCAAGCCCGTCTGGCCATATGCGAAGATGCAAACATTGTATCCGTCCATAAGGGATTGCAAGAGGGGTGCAAGCTCCACAAATATGTCCAATTGGCTGCAAGTGGGGGAGAACACCTTGCACCTGAAGTCAGGACCAACGTTAGGGGGGCTGAAGGAGTTGCTCACACAGTCAAACCTGAAAGGATGCTCCTCTTGTCGAATTACACCTGTAGCAGTGGTAACCTTGGTGGTGAGGGAAATGCGCTGGCAGTCGTCAAAAAGCTTGATGTCAGCAGCAGTGGGTTTTATCTGACCCTCTGGGTCCCTACCACTGCTTCTGACATAGCCCCTGCGTTTTCAAGCAGGGGGGGGCATCACCAGATGAAGGGGGTCTGACCCTACAGAAGACACGAACACTTCCTGTGAGCTCCTGGACCTTGTTGTGAAGCTCCTGTCGGGGTTCTTCCGACTCCCACAGGGCTCTCTCCAGGACTGCGATTCTTTGAAGCAGGCCCTGGGTGTTAACAGGCAGCCCAGATGGGGATTTCTCCCTCATCTCCATTGCTGTGGGCTGGGCAGACATAGACAGCCCCTGGTCCAAATCCCAAAGTGGTGGGGTGTGTTTTTGCTTTTTTGTGTGGCCTGAAGGCCCCAGGTTGGCATTGGAAGCCCTCCTCTTTCCTCTTGAGGTCTGTTTTGGAAGTTTCTCCTCCCCCTGCTCCTCCTCAACCCAACAGGGCCCTTGCTGCATCAAGCGGAGAATTGTTTGGAAGTCCGGCCAGCCATTCAAGCTTGGCTGATCCCACACCCTTTCAACCTCCAACAGGAGAGGCAGAACCGCCTCTGCGCTGTCAGAAAACTGATCAAAAATGGCCTGAAACAAACTTCATGAGGAGCCTTTTGCACAACAAGAACTAACCAACCAAAACGGCATCAATTAAGCTGACCGCAAACTCCCAGTCATCCATCCTGCCCCATAGGATGTACTTAGACAGGGCGTTTTTTACCATTCCCTCCATGCGTTTCAGCAACTTGTCGATGACCATTGTGGGCAGTGTTGGGGGGGCTTTGTGTGGAAAAAAGAAGGGTGGGCTCCAGTGCTCTTAAGCATGCAGCTGATGCAACTTTGCCCTGGCATCAACCCCGATGCGGCCTGGGCCTTAGCCGTGATATGCGCCCCTAGCAAAGGCTTTTGGTGGCCCCACTGCCGCCAGCTATGACATGATGTCTGTACATTTATTCCCACCACATTTTTCTGTACACTCCGCCTTGCCGCATCGTTAATACCCAGCGATTTGTGACCGCATGTGCCACCACCAACCCTGCACAAACCTGTCACAGCTCTTATGCTGCAATGTGTTGGATACACAGAGGGGCAGTACTTACTCAGTAGTTTGACATTAATGTTTGCTATCGAGTCAATCAAGTGAAATTCGTCTACAAACCTACCAGAAACACCGGCAATGAAGGCCGCCTTCGTCCAACACAGCAAGACACAGTGCTGACCTGCCGATGTCGATGTCTTCTTGACATGACCACAGTCACCTCATTCTCCATAATCTCACTGGCCAGAGCCACTTCAGTAACATGTCTAGAATATGGTGGGCATGACTCAGGGCGATAGGTGCAGTTGGTTTCTTCCTGGTTGAACATCACTTGAACCTGGTTGTTGAAGTTGTCTGAATGGAATGGTTTACAGTCTTTGTGTTTGTCATAGTCAACCAAGAGTATGAGGCTGTGTGCCTGGGAGGATGCTTGATTGAACTGGTTTGTGTAGTCATCTGGGGGAATCTGGGGTGCATGTTCTTTCGCACACTTTGAAACTACATGCGGTGAGGGCAAGGGCATCAGTGTGGCATCCACCTCTGCATTTCAGACTCACACAAAATGCCTTTGTTTGAGCGTGTGTCATTGTACGTAACATTTGGCATGAACAGGGACGTCGACAGCATGTACAGCAATTGTGGCAAGTGTGGTCACAAATCATCGAGTATTAACGGTGCAGGAAGGCATGGCATACAAAAAATGCGACAGGAATGAACGTGCAGGTGTCATGCCATAGCCACCAGGGCCAAGCACTCTCACCCTTTTCTAGGGCCTCCACACACTGCAAAATTTTTGGCGAAGATGGTCGTTTGCGCGAACCCTTTAGGGCTTAAAGCATAGCCTTTGCTTGCAAGAGCACCCCGTGGGCATCCACAAATTCCGCACACCATTAACAAGGCCCATTATGGGCGAGGCTCAACTGTGCCTCATGCCCACCCTCGCCCTCGCCCTCCAAATGTGCACAGCCTGCATTCGCCCCGCTGCCTTGCCTGACATGCACATGCACACGTGCTCCGACGCCTCCATGCACCCCCATCCTCACCCTTCCAGCATGCAGGGGTGCTTCATCCTCAAAGCAAACTGCCCCTCTGATGCATGCCTGCACCCCACCCTGCCACCTTGTCCAATGCACGTGTGCACTGCCTGTTGCCATCTCCAACCTGGCCCGATGTGCCCACCAACCATTCAGACATCCACATGCCCACCCTCATACCTGACATACTATACTGCCGGTACCCATGAGATTTCAAAACCGCACACGCCCCCAGCACCTCCAACAATGAAACTACCAAAGACTGTGTGCCAAATACACAAACTATGGTGCACACTTAATAACCAACCCCAAGGAGTTTTCACATAGCCTGTGGCACATGACCCTCACAAGCAATACCTTTGGACATCTTGGCGAAGAATGACTTGAAGGTAGCACTAAAGTAGCAACTGTTTGTATGCTACACTTGCACTGCTTTCATCCTCGTTCAACGGGGGGGGAAGAAAAGAAACCTCTCGGTGCTTGACTCGCGCACAGGCACTATACAGAGAAAAGACTGGAGACTCACCTCCACACCGTCATGCACTGGCAAGTCACACACTGTCGATCTTTCAGGAATACGATGACTAGGATGCTAGGCTATATCCTTCAACTATTCCTCCGGCCCCCAATCTGACTATTAGCTGGTGACAGACAACTTATCTACCAGATCAAACAGAAGACTTGCCTTAGACCCGCCTTGTGAGTGAGTTTAATAGTTTAGTCAATTGGCTCACCAGTTGTTCTTCCTTTCCCGAATGGTTAGATTCTAAGAAAAGGGTTTGGCTTGTTCCTAGCTGTGTAGAGTTTATTTTATCTCACTTTATGAAGATAGGTTTTGTCTACTATTTTAGTAGATTTTGGATTCTTGAGTGTCTAGGCTTGCTTGGCTAGACTGTAGGTTAGTGTAGCTATAGTAGGGGTAGGCTACTATTTATTGATCACTTGACTTGCTT
>JBBPSL010000565.1:0-11966 GCA_038093555.1 Butyriboletus appendiculatus | reverse complement strand
GTAAACCCCTATCTAGTATATAAAGGCCCAAGAGCCGCCAGAGGACCTCAGTCTTGTCCTCTTGGTCTTTCCCACTCATTGCTAGTGAGGGCTAGGAGCTACTTGATTATCATTACTTGCCTTCCGTTTAGATCAGCCTTACTGGTAAGGTTTGGTCGTTTCATCATTAGTTGAATGAAGCTCACTTCTTGATATGTCAAGTTACAAGCAAACTGCCAAGATGTGTCTGCACTTCACAGCTCTTGAGTATAAGCTAGAAGAAATTGACCACATATGCCATCTACACAACCATATACATGTTATGACTACCTGAGATAGAGATAGATGTTACCTCAAAGCAATGACTCACAGCTAGCTGTCAATAAGGACTTGATGGTCCTATGTTAATGAACAAGTTAAGTCATTGGATGATTAAGAAGTTCCAGAAGGAGTATCTACTTGAGAGTAAAATAAAGACTCACAGAGATCTAGATGATGAGAGATTGAATTGAGTAGGCCTAACTTGGGAGTTACATTATTGTACTGGTGAGTTTACAGTATATACTAAGACCAGTGAAGATAATAGAACATCAGAAAACAATGGTAACTAAGCAAAAGGAATGTTGTAGAATGTCATGGAATATAGAATATAGAGATGGTGACATTTTATGGATGATTCCAGAAGATAAAGGGAATTGCCAGAATAGTAGATGACCAAGCAGACTCTAAATAACTTGGTAAAAGTTGAATTATAAGTAAAAAGCATAAAGGAAGAATACTAGTCATAGGTAGGCAATGGCATGAGTAACTTATGGATATTCAAAATCATACCTATATCCACATCCATGATATTTTCATATCAATGGGTATGAGTTCATTCATGGATGTGCAATTTGTACCCATGGGTAGCTCACTGGTACATAGTAATATGCCTGGTGTTGAACAAGAGAAGAAAAATGTGGCTTCCTTGAGGACGTATACCATATATATCATACAACACATAATTAACAAGGTCATATTATTCAAATTCAGCCAGAAGTACCTTCAGCATCTGCAAATTCACTCAATGACTTTCCACTTATGGTCAACAAGCTCAAACTTCCTCAAATCCAGCTTTTTTTGTTGAGTAATTATATCAATAGCCTTTCAGTGGTTCAATGCATATTCCAACATGTCAAATGTCAAATTCCAATGAGTTGACATATCACGAGGCATCAGAACAGCAGTCATCTGCAAATCTTGAAGAATACTCTTCTAGGTGGGAAATATGATTGTCATAGCGTGTATTATTTTTGTATGCAAGCTTTGAAGCTGCAAGAATGGTCACACATCAATACAAAGATGTGTTTCTATCAACTTACCTTTACAAGCACCATTTTAACAGGATGGATTATTCTATCTAGCTCCTGCCACTCATCTTTGGTCAGCTCATTGCATTTGTCTATCCATCCATCATTTTCATCAGAAGACTCAGGCTCATTGTCTTCATCTCCAGTTTCATAATCAGAAACTGCACTCTTGACCTCAACTTTGTCTTTCTCCATTTTATTGAATAGCATATAGACTCTTTTGCATTTTCAAGTATTTTATCAGCATTTTACAGACACCAAACAGGCAATTTAGCATTTTTGCAATAAGATTGACTATATATAGAAAGCAATGAGTGTGACTGGCAGTGCCTCCAAATTCTATAATAAATATATCAAATTCTCATATTATTACATTGTTGTTTGCAGCATTATCACATGTTACACTCAGGATCTATTCTACATAAGATTATATGATAAGTGAATTTGTCTTGTCACCTACAGTACCTTTTCTTTTAACCCAAATTATTCTAGCATCTTTGTGAATACTGCTGCCAGCTTGAGGCCTGTATGTGGCTGCTACCAGTACCTTGTCAGTCATAATACTAATTCTAATGTAGGTATTTTCCTACCACTATAATGTTGTCAACATCTAACAATATACTTAGTGGTCTACCTTTATTCTTCAATTATACTGAGAATATAATAAATGCCTGATGATTAAATGATGACCAAACATCAGTTGTAAAGTTCAGTTTCCAAGTACTGTACTGTATATTTCTGATATATAGGTTGGTTAATCCTAAGCCTTGAGACTAATAATATACCCTGTGACATGTAATATTCTAGTTACTCTCTAATGAGTTTGTGCAAATATGAGCCTAACATCACACAAAACAGTTGATGGTGAGGGTATGTAATGTTCAGATTGTTTCATTTTTATTGAGCTTTGAAATCTCCTGTCTGACACAATTTTAAATGGTCATAAGCTTTTAGCAACCAATTGTATAATTTCAGCCCTATCAGAGAGTACATCAACAAACACCCAACAAGTTCAACCACTAAATGCCATACCTCATTTCAGTGCATGTGTACTGCTGGTGAGAATATGTTGCCTTCTCCTTTTCTTTCCACTAAAACAACATAATAATTGACCTGTCCTGCAAACTGCCACTGGAAAATTTCCTACACACTTTATTTGTATCTTTGATGTCATTTCCAGCTACCAATGTCTCTGCCTCTCAGCATTTTCTAACATGTTTTCTCATATTGCTAGTCACCTTTGCATCATTAGTATCAAGTTACCTCTGAACAGTGCTGCCATAGCCTTTTCAAGTATATTTGAAGTCATGAGCATACTCCATGAATCTCAACAATTTGTGGTCTCTTTGGTTGAAAAAGGCATAAATAGGTAATATCTAGTCTTTTGTCAGATATTCTGGACTCAGATCAGCTAACATTATACCTTATTGTAATATTAAATCTTATTTAACTTGTCTTCAGCAGTCTCAGTGTTATGACTATTCTGGGTAGGACTAGGCATAGACTTGAAAGGTTCAAGGACTTCCTACAACTAGTAGGTGGATGAAGGGTCAAGGGTTCTCCTTGATGAGGACAACTAGTTCTGAGACGATCTAGGAAGTCATTGGTCAAAGGTTGAGGGAAAGTGTCTACTCAAGAGTAAGACAAAGTCTCACAGAGATCCAGAGGAGAGTATTTAGATTGCGCAAGTAGGTCTAAACTGAGGGACAAGTACTCTACTCTGGGTGTTTATATACATGGTGAAAGGAACATGAGGGAATGTCATGGAACAAATATGACTAAGCTTTGGAAAGTGAAAGAATGTCAGGGAACCCCATAGAAGTAGTGGGACGGAGCGAAGGGGTTGTGTAATAGAGGTACAATGTAAAAGGATGTGAGCCAATGGCATACTGTAAGTGGGGCATGGGGAAATAGAAGTGTATTACAGAACACTATGAATTGGAGAGAAGGCATTTTGTGCTGAAGTACATTGGTAAGTTGGATTACGAGAAGAAAGTAAGTAAATGAGGAAAAAGGGGTGAATTGTAACACTCAGCACTAGCTTCAAGAGCAACTTGGATCTCTGAGTCTGAGTCTGTATCCAACTCAGTATGGTTGGACCAAGAGTTTTCTATCACACTAGCAGCTATCTTTCTCATACAAGTACTTGGTGTTGGTGTCAACACTAGCACTGTGGCAGGACAATGTGCATGGTTGCCAGTACTCAGAGCCACCACCACTCATGCTGTTTTTTTTCGTCAAAGCCTTCTTGGGTACTGTTGATTTGCTTTTTCCATTGCCAGCATTGGGGCTGTTTATGCCTTTTTGGTCACAATCTCTTTGGGTTTGGCTATCTCAGTAATGTTTACATCAATTTACATCCTTTTTCAGCTACTCTTCTCTGTGAGCACTGCTTTTGCACACTCAGTGATCTTTGGCACTCTCCCAAATGGTGGAGACTGCGGTTACATTAGGTTGTCAGTAGTGTAGCTGGTGTTTTCTAGTGACTTGTACATTTTAAAATTTCCACAGAGTTTTGCTCAAGTAGAATATATTGAACACTATCCCTGAGCTATGCTTGTCAGTCATGTACCTGTATGGCATACCCATATCCCCTGGTATGCAAGTATGAGTATGGGTATGGATGTAATATGGGTCATGTGAGTCATATCTGCATCTGTATCTACACAGGTATGGATACAATATCCACATGGGTTATCCATGCCCATGCCATTCCCTAGTCATAGGATGATGATCAAGATAGAAGGAAAAGAGGAAGAAAAGAGGAAATCATAACAATACAAGCCATTATAGTTGTGCTAGTAGAAAAGTTATATTTTGAAACTACTTGTAATCTACCCAGAAATTGAAAGAATATTCTAAACTCATGCAGCTGTTTGTGATTGAGAATGCAATACAGCAGAATGGACCTCATGAATGCCCCACCATACAACAAGTTACTAAAGTCATGTGACCCAATATAGCATCTTTGTGGCAGAAATACTAGTATTATACTCTAGCTATCCTTTTACACAAGTAAATACATATATGCTCATGTGATTGACAATATTACAAGCCAAAATGGGCATCTGCAACACCAGCTGTATGAGAAGGTAAGGTGACCTTATGCTGCAATGCAGCAACTTGTGGCATGGCATATATTGTGGACATCTGTACTGTGTATTATATATGGTGCACATGAGTACAGGTCACAATAGGTCAGTAGTGTACCATCAACAGCATCCTGTGTTGGTACTACATGATTTAGAATTCTCCAAAAACACATGAGTATCATGTCATTTATTATCACTTAGAGCTTTTATCAGCTAACAATTCCCAGATACCTGCATGATAGCTTTCAAGTGATCCCACAGATCCACAATGATTATATTATGTTTCTTTTTGTTGTTTGGTTTCTAAAGTAACATTTTCCTTTATATATCAACTCACTCTTTCCCCTTGACCACCACCCTCCCTTTAGGGTCATGTCCCATCCTATCCCTCCAAAATTATCACCTCACATGATGGCATTCTTTGCAATTGATAATGACATGGCCCTTTGTTCCTCCTTTTGTCACCATCTATTATCACTGTGAACCAAGTGACTCTGCTAGTGTGCTGTTGTTGCAATAGTAATAGTGTGGATGTATATGATATGTATTTCTGGTGTCATTTTCATCTCCATTCTCATTGTTGGCTCTCATCTACCATGAATATTGATGTTCAGTACATCTGCAAGTGCACTATATGTTGAAATGATTGGTTTGTCAGTGTTAACTGATAGTAATGTAGTGTTTAGTGACTTATGGTCTGTTCATACTTCCTTATTGATATTTTTTAACATGAGCTATATAGATCTTAAATCATTCATTATAGCACAAAGTGGACAAACATTGTGTGTAGAAATACATTGACTAATCCCATGGCTGATATGGAGATCAATGCTAGATATCATTTGCATGTCATGTTGTTGCCCCCACATAATTTCAATCAGGAGAGTAAAATTGGTATCTTCTTAATTGATATTTTGATAAGCTTGTTCATTTCTCTTTGCTGCTGATGGTGAAGCCTTCCATATATAAGATGGAATAAGGCTTCAATGTTGATATAGTACAGATATCATAAATTATACATGTAGGAACATCTGTAGTTTTTAGTATAGTTGCTAAAGAGAGAAAAGCTACTATACAAAGTTCTAAGTACTCTATGATTAAGTAATCCAGTGGCTGTACTATCACACACCATTTAATCCAACAATGCAGTTTCTTATCTTTCAGCCATGCTGTAATGTATTCAGCATTGTTTCTTGTTAATGTCATACTGTACACCCACTATACAGTATCTCTGGCTTTTGCACCACCGTGACAGATCTTTGATAGTGTTGCCTTGAAGTTGATTGATATGTTGTTTGGCAAATACTATGCTATACTTAGCTTCAATAACATTATAAAGAACCTGGTACTTCACAGGTTGGATATTTCATTTGAAATAAATTACACAAACATAAAAGAATTGCTATAAATAATCAGATCAAGATCACAAATGTGATGATGGAGCTTATAAATATATGTATATGATTAGCAGTTGTCTCAGCAAAGCTTCACACAAAATTGTCCAAATCCTGCAAGCCATTAGATTTGAAAATATACATTGCAAGATATTATAATGTACATAATGCTTGACTATAATATCCATCTGCAACAACAGACTCTATTCTGATATCATGAATATGGTGAAACATTATAGGAACACCAGTATCTTGCTCTGTTATGTTCCAGATACAGCAAAAGAGAATAACATATGCATTCACTGATTGAGATGTTGTAAATGCACATGCCAACATCATAGCTGTTATTGGAGTTAATTTTACAACAGGAACAGTAAACAAAAGTACATTAAATCTATATCTTTGATGTGAATTAATCTAGCCTTCAATATCACACTCTTGCCATCCATAGACACATTTGAATGACATGTCAATGGATATTCTTTTTATCTGTACAAGAAAGGATGACATCTATGCTGTCATACAAACAACAAGCCAAAATACATCATCTTTGGAAAATCATGCTTCTCCACACAGTGTAAATAGTGGTAATATAGTGGAGTCTATTTGTGCTTGCCAACAAGTCTTCTTGCACCTAAAATAAGACTATGATCAGTGAAAATTGAAATATAAACAATAAAACATACTAGAGGATCCTGTGCTATGTGGAAAGTTGGATATTCACAAAATATTAATGAGACATTGCAGATAATTGAGGTTTCCTAGAGATAGATGGAGATCATGCAGGGTGAGGTCATGTTCACAATGCATTCATACAAGAGCATGACAGAGACTCTGGATTTATACAGAGTTAAGGGCTAGTTATCAAGATATTGTATTGGCAAGTTTACAAGTGAGGTGCATTGAAAGTACCTTAAAACAATCTGCTATTTGATGAGGTGTCTTGATTGGGAGTGAAGGCAGATTAATGTAGAGGTTGGTTGGTAGAACAACAACATATGGGCAATCATGGAGGTTATTTGAAACATAGATATTGTATTGTGCATCATAGTGCATTTTTGAGCACTTTGGGCAAGTGCACAATAATGCAGCTTGTTGTTTTCATCATGGTGCCAACATGCTATGAAATTAATTAGAAGGTTTAGTATGCAGGTAAATACAATGAATATTACTTATGACAATAGGTTGTCTGCTCATTTGGGGATGTGGAACATGTACAGGGAGCAAGGGGACCAATACCAAGTGACTAGCATGTTCACCCAGGCTATTGTGCCTTTGGTACAATCATGTAATTTCTATTGGATAGAGTTCATTCACATTGTTGTGTATTTGACACAATTATGCAAGTTTTATTGAATAGAGTTCATTCATGCTGCACATTTTATTGGATAGAGTGCATTGATTCTGTTGTGCCTTTGGCACAATCATGTGTGTTTTATTGGTCAGAGTTCATATATACTATTGTGCCTTCAACATAATCATTCAATTTTGTTAAAAAGTGCTTTAGCTTTATTGAAATCTCAAAGTATACAGTATGTTTTCTTCTTCAAATTAAATAGCAAAGTTATCACAAAGTATAGTACAAATCATATTTTCAAGTTTCTGAATACTTTACTTCAAGCCACATTTGTAACTTTGGTATCTTCTTGAACCTCAGGAAATAGAACCTTGATATTTCTAGGATCAATATAATGTGAAAGTGCTATATACATACAGCTATCTAGGGACCATGAGAGAAAACAAGTGACCTTAAGTTAATACCAACATGTTTTAGTGTCTATCCTTGTGACTTGTTGATGATTATAGCATAGGCCAAATAGACAGGAAATTGCAACTGAAAAAATAAAACAGGAGAATCCTCCAAACCACTATCAAGAGCCATGCCAGGAATAAAGACCACATTATTAGTATTGGCATTGGTTTCTCCACTCAACACATAATATTCCAGGATGTGTCTAGCAGATATAATGAGCCTCAAGCAAGTACCATTGTAGAGACCATGGATGAGATCCAGATTGCACAACAACATGAGAGGCACACTATTCTTGAGCTCTAGTTGATGAAGTGGAAATCCAGAGGGATTGAAAGCATGAAGAACTCCCTGTTGAACACAGTTATACTCTCTCTCAGTAGTAGAGTCTGTACTGAGGTAGATTATTTTTTCCTGAGGTGCAATAGAATTGAGGATGGTGGAGTTATGGACCTGGAAGGAGCAAGAATGGTGCAATCCAAAAAATACTGTCAGGAAGAGGTTGGCCTTGGTTTCTGACAAGCAACTGAGAGTAAATGGCATTGATGTTCCAATCAAGTCTCTACTATTCTATAGTGCAATCAGAGATCTCAGAGCAACCAGCAGACACACATATGTAGTTGAATCTGTGAAGCTAGATAGTAGAGACTTGATAACAGTTAATCTCAAGCAGCTGGTTTTCACTCTTGTAGTAAAGCAAAGCTCAGGAGCCTAATCCATGAGCTATATTTTCACCATAAATCCTTAATCTATTATCTGATCTTAGCCAAAACATTCATTAGTAGGGTATCAAGCTCACAAAGATGAAATCAAAACAATCTTACACTTGAAATGAATATATTTTATAGATATGTGGCAATGTAGAAAGAGAGTGGTTAAGTCATGCAGCTTGAGCAGACAGTTTGAGTCAAGCTCAAGTGGTTATCAAAAAAGGAAAGTGGCTGTGCTACTATCCAATTTAATGGACAATGGACTTTTTGCAAGTGAGCCACATGATTTTTGATCGACAAAAAAGAAAATGCATATGGTGTTTCAAAGTGAAAAAATAAATGTATTGACTTTTATGCAGGCAAAAGCAATGGAAACAATAAAATAATGGGCTTTCTCAGACTTTTGCTTGCCTTCCATGGTTAGAACACTATAAGCTAGGGGAATATTTACCTCCTAGATGAAACAGTATCTAGGTCTACTAGATATAAGTCAGTTGAATACTTAGTGTGGCTAAATGCATGGGTTATTTGCCAATTTCCAATATATTGAAGAATTGGAATTGAGTTAGTTGAACTGTGGTCTGGTTAGTGGGGTGTTAGTGGTGTAAACAAGTGTAAACAATAGTAAATATATCTAAATATATGCTAGTCAACACTACTAGATTGCTAGGCTTTGTTAGAATAGGTTAGAAGATCAAATGAGTCAATTGCTATAACAGTGAAACAATTTTGCAATATTCATCTATATTCATCTACACATTCACCTGCACACTTTGTACACTTTAACCAGTTGTACTTAGTGTTGTCTTAGCTTTAAGCTGCCATTTTCTATCTCATTCATTTTATTACAAACCTCTCTATAGAAAGGACATTTATGCAGTTTCTAGTTATAGTTATTAGTAAAAAAAATTACATGAATTGGACCAGCCTATCTCAGAAAATTTTATGTAAAGTTTTTTTCAACTTTAATTGAGCTTATTTTGATTTTATATTTATATTTTGCAATTGGCTAAATGAATTTGTGTAAATTTTTTTAACCTAATAGATATAGATATACACTATATTTGATACACTAAAAGTATTCAAATTCACAAAGAATTAGATACACTAGAAACAAAAGCTGTTTAAAAAGCTGCAAAAATGAAAAATTGAGCTGAGGCAATACTAGTTGTATTTTTGTCATATCCATATAACACTACAATAACCAAAGGCTTTACAGTCATAGTTTTATGATACTGTAAACTTGTGACACCTTGTATAGTTGACGCTTGATGTTGAAACGACCAGACCTTACCAGTAAGGTTGATCAAGACAATAGACAAGTAAGTGTTGATCAAGTAGCTTCTAGCCCTCACTAGCAATGAGTGGGAAAGACCAAGAGGACAAGACTGAGGTCCTCTGGTGGCTCTTGGGCCTTTTATATACTAGATAGGGGTTTATACTTGTATACACTAGATCTATCGATATGCTATGCTACATGCCTGATGTGTGAGGCTAACATGAGGATAACATGTGTATCAGTACAGCCATGGAATGGAAGAGAAGCTATACATGAGGAGTACATGAGGTAGACGAGTCATGGATAGGGGCATGAGGCAAGCATGAGGCGATCCGGACTAACATGTGGAAACCTATATATACATGAGGTGATCTAGACCAGGAATGAGTCAAGGGGAATGGCATGAGGCTGGCATGAGGCCGGTGGGTCTAGATCTCTGAAGGGACTTGAGTATTTAGTGAGTTTTGGTATAGGGGCTATTGATAGGGGCTAAATGCGAAAGTCATTGTATAAAATCAGGAAAAATAGTAGAAATAAAGGGAAAAATAATATGGTCTGTAACAGGGAGCAGATAGCGATTTTGTTGTGTTACTGCATTAAGTTTGTGATAATCTTGTACTGGGTGAAGGCATCCATCTTTCTTCTTGATGAAGAAGAAGGTAGATGTGAAAGGTGATTTGGAAAAGTGGATTCGTCCTAATTTTAGGTTCTCTTTGAGAAAGACATTAAGTGCTTGTTGTTCTCCAGAGTTTAAGGAGTAGACTTTACAATCTACTTGGTGGTTGCCTGCAATAATTCAATTGCATGTTTCCAAGGACATTTGGGTGGGAGTGCATCAAAACTTTCCTTGGCAAACACATTCTTGAACTTATGTACATATGATGGGGCTGTCTTCTCAAAGGTCTTCTTCTTTTTGGCAACATAATCTCTTATTGCTACTTCCGTGGCAACATTGCATATATACTTGTCTATATTCAATTGGAATGAATAGTTGCCTTGTGAGGATTTAAAGTCTACATATGTCCTGTTTGTCCTCCTGTTTGTCTACCGTTGTTGTCACATGATCTCCTTCACAGCAGAACATAATTTGTTCTGTCCTTCAATTGATGGTTTGGTTATGCAGTTTTAACCAATCATAACCAAGGAACACCTGGTTTGATCCAAGGTTGGTAACCACTAGAGCTATCTGCTTTTTGTAATTGAGGACTTGGAGTTCGAGGATGACAAATTGGGTTATTTTTCCCCCTGCATTTGGCATTCCATTTGTGTTATAGACAGTGAGAGCTTGTGGCAGATTGTGTGCAGGTACCTCCTTTTCAGATACAAAGTCCTAATGAATGGAGAATCCTGTACAATCTGAGTCAATGAGGGCTTTGACTTCTTCTCCTTTTCTATTAGGTAGTCACAGTTTCATCAGAAGTTCTAATGTATTTCTTCTGGTGAGGCAGGGTGTTGCTTTTCGGAATTCAGAAGGGTGTTATAAGTCACAAAGTACCCAATAGGTGTCTTTGGATTACAAAGGTCAAAAATGAGGTCCTGAGACACTTTGATCATTCTGGTATCATGGATGAATGACTTTAGGAGTTTAACACTTCATTCAATGTCAGTGTTCTCTACCTGAGCTTTCATCCAATGTATAAACCAAGGGTCTAACATGTTCAACCAAGAATGAGAGGATGTCTTTTCTTTTTGTTTCTCTTTTGGGTGTTTATGAAGGATAGTAGTGGTGTCATTTGATCCATTGTCATTTTTTAGTTTCAAATCAAATATTAGTTTTTGTGGTAGGATTGTTATTGGATTTTCTTTTATTGGAGTTGACTCATAGGTTTCAGTCTTGTCAATTTCAAGAACAGAGAATTTATTCATGAACAATGACTTCATTGATATAGAAGATCGACTGTTATGTATCTACTGTATAGGTTGAAAAGACAAGTCCAAGGTTACATCTGCTGCAAATTGTACACTACTTTCTTCTTTTGGATTCTTAGCATTCATCATCATTGCGCAAATCCCTGCAAACATCTCTGGGGACACTTATTATCCATTGATTACAATGGTCCTTGCACAAGGGCATGGGCAGGGAGGATGGTCAGCACAAGGCCATGGTTTCTTACAAGCTCTGCACAGTTCTGCTGTGCATGGCTTGTCTAACTCTATGGGAGCACCTTGAGCACTGAAGGTCCTGGTTGCATTTGGGTGAGGACATGGGGTTGCTGCAGGAGTGGCTGAGGCAGGAGGGGGTCTTTTTGGTGCCTGGTACTGCAGTGACTTCTATGCAGGTGAAAGCAATGGAAACAACAAAGAAATGGGCTTCCCCAGACTTTTGCTTTGCCTTCCGTGGTTAGAACACTATAAGCTAGGGAAAAAAATACCTCCTAGATGAAACAGTATCTAGATCAACTAGATGTGAGTC
>JBBPSL010000560.1:0-12029 GCA_038093555.1 Butyriboletus appendiculatus | reverse complement strand
GGATGACCTCTCGCTCTTGTTCTTCATCCATGCTTACATCACGGAGTGACAAAACCCCGAGCTCGGTGCAATGTTGGCGGATCTCCGAAACGGCCAATGAGGTAGATTTCGAAGTGTTGTGGTGCGGCCCATAGAGATCTTCCAACCTCTTGGCTTCCGGCTGGAGCCACTTTTCTGAAAGCGCTTTCGAGGACTGCTCGCCTCTGCAGAAGCTGTTCCAAGCGGCATATCGGGATGTATGATCCGTCCCTTGTTGTGCCCAAAGCGGTGCTCGCTGCTGAATATCGTCGCATGTCTCACGGATAGCCCAGTGTAGGATATCCATAGTGTCGATAGTGTCTTTGCCAGCCACAGAGCGGATACGCCGATCAACCTCAAGAGGTGCGAAGAACATGATGGAATGACCGTGGCCCAGCTTCCGCATCCGCATGCAACCTATGAGCGCCAAATAGTTAGATTAGTGGGATGAAATGGCGTGCATGGACGTACCTTGAACCAAACGATCCTTGGTCACTTTGGGACCCAGTGTGACGGCGGCGCGAAATCCACGTGGAAACTTGATGTCAGTACCACGTGTGTGAGCATCGTCGAGGTATACGACGCATTGATCCAACTGCTGTGCGAATGGTGATGATATCAAAAGCTGTGTAGTTCCGTCTCGCGCGCGCACTGTCAACTCATCGTCTTCGTTGAAATAAATGGCAGCAGAAGCATCTGGTTTGATATCTAGCCATGCTTTAGTCAGCTCATCGTTTTGAAGATCGAGCATCTGAGCACCGACGTCCAATAGGACGCGGATCTCGGGCTGCTGGGAAACCAAGACCCTGAGGAATTCGTGTGTGGTTCGTCGCTCGCCGTTCTCTTTGGTCATGCACATATAGTGTTTGTTCTCCGGCTGCAGCAGATATGATAGAACCTTCGCATTGGTCCCTCGCTGATGGTCGGGATCGCGTTGAGTGATATGTAGGGGTAATAAATGTTGGCTGTCATTCGTTCCCGAAAACCCTAAAGAATTGGTTGAGCCAGCAAACCCGACGATCCTTATCCTCGACCTACCAGTTAGTAGACGATCTTTCTTCTCTGCCAAATCCCAACCTGAACACGACAGTTTCGAAGGAAACTCCTTTGCATCCTTCGGGAACACGACACTTGAAAGGTAGAAATCGACTGTTGCCCGATTCCGCAAAAAGAGAGGAACTAGAAACTCGTTCCACTGTTCGGATGACTTGATATTTACACCACTTAGGGTCCGCAGATTTTCTGGCACAGCAGGCCCGCATTCTCGAACCCAGAGATCGTAATCCAGGGATGGGTCGTCCTGTTTCAGCAAAATTTCAAAACAAACCTTCAGCTGTCCTTCGCTGAGGCCACCGTAGTAATACGACAGACAGGTGAGGATGATGGCAATGTCCGGATGTCCAAACTCAGCCCTTTGTGCTGGGATGTCTTTTGCTCTATAGGGGACTGCGAGCATGGTACGCGATGGATGAAGGCCATAGTCTACCCGCCATCGTCGCTCTCTGAAAGCGAACAAAAGAATGCCGGAGGCCAAGAGGCCACGCAGCAGTAGCAGACCACCCCACATACGGGTCTGCTGACAATACTCTTTCACCGATTGGACCGTTTCGGGAGGGACATCCGCGCACGATATGAAGTTTTGAATCGCGTCCCTGAGGCCCAAGCGGAGCTGTCCAAAGCTGAAGTTCGGAAGCAGTCCATCTATAACGTCTTGGACTATCCATGAGATTAACTCTTGCCCAGCGTCTGCATGCAAGATACGAAGGTGAGGGAATGATCCGGATGGACCGCGCTCGTACTCTACTCCGAGCGGGAAAAGCTCTCGAAGGGAAGATGCATGCTTGCTCACGAGGCTGAGAACTTGTTCCGTGGTGGTCCATCGCTCAGGGAAGCCCTCCATATGTTGCTGATGGCCAATGGTGTATACCAGCTGATACCGAACGTGAAGGATTTCGTCGCTCTCGTCCAGAATATCTCGTGAATGGGAATGGAGCCACCCCTGAAGCTTCAGTAACAGGTTTGCCAGTTGACCGTCTGTTGCCTGAGGCAGCTGCTTCTCCACGCTCACCAGCCTGAGTGACAAAACGTGCTCCGGTTGGACCACCAGAATCCCGCCCTGTTTCATGCATTCCGACATGAGTTCACGAAGGGCAGCCACTTTCTGACCATCGACCTCCAGGGAACGAGAGAACGGGATGAAGTATATTCGCCTGTTGACAAGTCCACCGAGGCGATGCGCAAGAAGGTGGAACATCTGTGCAGTCAACGCCTTCGGGACAACGACGCGGACGAGTTGATTACCATCGGCAAGAGTAACAACAACGATAGGGACAATCACGGATGACTTCCCCTCGCCCATGTTGAGTTGCATGGCCGTATTATTGCCCGAGCGTGGTGTTATCATCTCCTTGGCAACGTCAGCTTGAACGCGACGAACCAAAAAGTTGCCTTGCAGCTGACGTGGGCGGAGGACGTGGCGTCAGCTCGTACATACGTTCATGACACAGAAAACACACCTGAATTAGTAGCCAGTCTGGATGTGCTTCGGCGTTCCAACCATCACATCCTTCGTTCCGAAGTTCCCTGCGGAGTTCTTCATCAAGTTTGTCGAGGTGTAGTCGAAGCAATCTTCGCGCACGCTGTAGTTCGAGCGCGAGTAGAGTCAACCTCATGAGACATCTTTTCCACTCGTCAGAGAGCACGATTGATGAATTAGACGCGAGTGACCGAAAAAGTGCATGTGGAGTGACGCGTGGCCATTGGCCCGACTGCTCGAGAGCTTGTTCGCTCTGGCTTCTCGGGCCTAGATGCTGCTTAACATGGTGAAGACCCTTCATGTAGCTGGCGCTGCATTGATTATAATGTACCAAAAGTGTCTCCGCAGTAGGTAGTTTTGTCGTTCCATCGGCTAAAAGAAACAATTCAGTCTCACTTCCAAAGCATTCTGCACTGGTGCGAAGGGCAGAGACGTATCGTCGCTGGAATGGGTTTACTGCGTTCGCCTCGGCCGTGGTAATTAGTTGATGCAACTGGACGAGACCAGAGAGTGAGGTATTCTCAGCGTCGGCAGTGTACCGAGGTAACCTATCACGTGCTTGTATTGATGGTGCAGGTCTGGCAAACAACTGATCCACGGTGAACGGCCACGGGATACAAGAGGGGTTACTCTTCGAGGGACGGAATGAGTAAGTGGGGGTTTGGGAGACCTGGGAGTGTACATTATTAAGAATCCTCTGAACACGAGCGACGTGCTGTTTAAGCTCGAGATTGTGAAAACAGTCGGAGAAGTGGCGCTGAACCAGGGATGTCAAAACTGTCACATCATATAAATCGGCGTTGAGTGAGCACTGTGGTGGAGTCTCGCATGGCCAAGCCTTCAATAACGATCGGACTGTTGTTTCGGTGTCCGAGTTTCGTCTCTTCTTATACATTTCGAGTTGACGTTTTCGCAACTTCTTGGAGTTTTCGCCATTTTGTGCAGGCTTTGTACTTTCAGGGCTACGTTCGAAGGAGTGGGCACACTCAGAAATATAACTGCGCAGGATGGTCGATGAAGGATAATATGCGTCTGACAGATTGTAAGAACGATAGCATGGTGGATCCTCCAAACGAAACTGCGAACCCGCCGCGAAGGCTACGAGCGTGGAGACCAGGTCTGTAAATTCTGATGAGGTATATGCCATCGCGGGCAGTGAGAAAAGCAATTGAAACCATTTCCTTTCATCGCTTCTTCGCAGGAGGTCGTATGCCTTGAGCCAAATCGATGGAAGATCCGGAGCCAACCACGACTCTTTGTCATATCGGAGAGACAATGCAGCATCTCTTTCCACGATCCCCTTCCATGATTCCATCATGTTCAGTATATTCTTTGGAGTCGTTGAATTGGCGGTCCGGCGGTGAACGACAGTCGCCGCGACGTAAGCGCGATGTTCCCCCGAACGAACCTCGACTAGATCTCTGGCGCGGTACCGGACGTCGAAATATGCCCCGGAAGGCTCCCCGGAAAACTCGGATGGAAATAGATACGCAACTCGTAGCGCACTGCGCTCTAGCAGATGACTGTTTTGGGATGGAAATCCTTCGAACACAGTAGTCGATTGGGTCTTGTGGAATAACTGGACTCTTTCGTAGTGTTCCTTGATCCCTTTGGAAGCGACATGCAACTCGTGATGCTGAGAATTTACCGGAAGGTTGAGCCATTCCACCTTCTGCATGCATCTGAGGTGTTGAGGATACCACGTGCGCGAGGGACACATGGATGCGATCAGACTCATGAGTTCTGCGTCGCGAGAACCGAACCTCACGATCGACCAGCAGCTGGCCGAACGGAGCAGAGACAAGGCTTCCTCTGTACCCGACCTGCCTGTAAGCGGATCGGTGCTACACCCGCTGGTCAGAGCATGCAGGTAAGCACAGTACAGCTTGTTCGTCAAACTGCCGTTTCCTGTCAAGCAGCCCAGGTCGATATCGACTCTGTAGGTCTGGTATGTGACCCGCTGAAAGGCAGGACCACGTGTATCGATCTCGATGCGAACGTGATGACCATCCAACTGGAACGATATCGCGCCCTCGGGGATGAGGACACACCGTGGGACGAGTGCGTCGGCGTTGACATTTTCTCTGAGCTTTGGGCGAAGCACAAGCCGATTGACCAAACCAAACAGAGTGTCAATAGATTGGTCCTCATCATACACCATACCCCGGATGTTGTGAGATTGGAGGTCCCCATCCTCATCGACGTAAAAGGAGAGGCGATAGCGGGGTAAAGTAACAGACAGTTGCAATGACGATGAAGGTTGGTCGGAGTCGTTCGGGGACACGGTGACAAGGAGATTCTGTGGGGCATCGAGTGGCTTCAAGAGATCTGATACCATGGCCCAAGATTGGCTTCGGATGTCTATGAGGAGCTCTCGGCCCTTGTACATGCGATATTTCCTAGGAGTACAACCCATCTTCCAGTTCTCCGGTGAAGCCTCCCAAAGACTGTCGAGAGGGCGGATCTCCATGACGGATGTAGAAAGGTTTAACCAATGAGCATGTCCCTCAATCAACACACTCGGCAAGTCTCCCTTCAGCTTTTCTTGAGGAATGAGCTCGATGGTTTGTGAATCAATATGAGCCCGTATCACGAGATCGGAGCTCTTGCTTCCGAGAGAAAAGTACACCTGGGAATGCCAGTGGAGTTCTCAAGCTTATGCCTTACATCCCAGAGAACGCGCTCACCTGGTGGCCCGAGATCATGCTTCGTGTCGAGTATTCCATCCCTGGCAGATCACTTGGTACGACCTCGAGCACTTGCTGCACAGGTGGTCAGTAACCTCCGTGACATTGGGCATGAGGAGACGTGCCTCGCCAAATATTAGGTTGTATAGCGGATGCCGCTGAATTTCGTTCGGCAATCGTCCAAGCGGTTTCCCGTTGACCAAAAGTGACCCATCAAGTAAATTTAAATGCACCACTTGGGAACACTGGTTGACTGTTGATGCGGTCGTGCACGAGAACCAGCGTGAATTCGGATTTTGCAATGGGGTCCACTTCGAATCCGGACGGTAGTGAGGCCAAACCCTGCGAACCGCAAGATCGATGCCTTCATCGTTCCTGTCGGCCTGAATAAGGTCGCTTACAACAGTCTCCAAAGCCAGAGAGAGGCGGCGATCTCGGTCAAGGAGTAGCTGCATATACGCAGGGAGGGAGGTGACCTTGCTAGGTGTGTGGTCGTGGATTAATATAGCGGAAGAAAGTAACACTTCAATATCTTCTGCTGAATGAAGAAGCCTTCGGATCATGGCAGGGTCAACATCGAAGGTGCCTCGACAAATGGCGGCGGCACCCCGCAAAAACCTACGTACTTCCTCATCTCCCGGTGTTTTCGCGAGCTTCGCTAATAGCTCCTGCACCCAGGAGAATGCCTTGTCACGTGTAGCACGAAGAAGTCCAAGCACCTTCTCTGAGACCGCTTGATCAGGGCTGGACGCAAATAGACGACGGAGCATGAGCGAAATGGTATCCATTGTCACGGCTTCCAGCCAATTTGCTTCGACATCCTGGAGGAGGCTCTCAAGCTCTCCTAGAAGCGCATAGCAAAAGGAGGGTTGTTGGATCTCCTGATGCCACATCCACCCCGTATTTGCAAACGGTCCAACTTGTGAGACCGCCTGAGCCAGCAGCAAATGAACTTCGTGACGATGGAAGCTCAATGATCGACCACGAAGCTCTCGCAAGATGTTGAGCCATTGAAGCAAGCCGCCACTGCGCATGTGTCCGAACGCCATAAATTCATGGATAGAAAGGTTCTTGTGACAGTCGGCTTGGTTTGCCACGACTTCGTTCGACGTGTGGGAGGTGGCATCAACATACTTCTGCAAATTTTGGTATGGTCCGCTTCGAAGCTTGTACGTGCAATACCTGCTGATGTTGACACGACCCAATGCCTCTGAGATAGGAATACAAGCATGGCTATCGAAGCCATAGAGTTTCAATCCGTTGTTGACGCAGACCTGTTCCTGCGTGGTGGGAATGGACGTTTTGCTATAATGCGTAACAACGAATGGTTTTGTGTCAGAAGCAAGGGATATCCGTGATCTGGGATGCTGAACAAGGTAAGACTGGAGCGCGGCATACTCGCTGAGCTGGATATAGGGATCTTTTGGCTCGACGGATGAGGAACAAAGATCAACCAAGAGATGGAATGTGGCGGTGCGCCACATGCTGAAAGGGATTGGACAATCTAATTCGAACACGACGGCCTCAGCGCGGAGCCGCTCAGCTGGCAACGGCCACTCGTGAATGACTATCTCCATGTCCTCAAGTTCTATTTCAAGGAAGCACTTGCTACAGCGGTGGCGGGCATGGTAGTTGAAGCCGTCCCGACTGATGCCGTACTCGTGATCCATCTCAGCAGCTTGTTGTTCAAGATCGGCATAACGAGCATTCGCTCTCTCGAGTTCTGCGCACTTTTCACGGACTTCGTGCCGCGCTACTTCCTC
Source organism: Butyriboletus appendiculatus (assembly GCA_038093555.1). Lineage (NCBI taxonomy): Eukaryota > Fungi > Basidiomycota > Agaricomycetes > Boletales > Boletaceae > Butyriboletus > Butyriboletus appendiculatus. Next base: position 5,025 of record JBBPSL010000560.1, on the reverse strand, counting down.
GATTCGAGTCTTGAGACGCTGAAGATGCTCAGAGCTTCTGTAGAAACGGACGGCAAAACTGTCTGCAGCGATTGTCGGAGAAAACACCGACCATCGACTTTGTGACTGGGAGTGGCGATGAGAGAGGTATTCGTGTGCGCGGCGAAGTCGATGGAGACTCCCAGTCTTGCAAAGTAACAGATCCTCCAAAAGACTTGTGGGGACTTCCGGAGAGTACTCTGCGAGCAGGGGAATTTCCTTGATAGCTATTTTGTCGAGCGCAATCCAAAGCTCGATCATGGTCAACACCATGACCGACAGAAGTTCTGGATTGTTCGCGTACGTTCTCAGTGCACTTGAGGAATATTTATTTGCCAAGACCTCCAGTTTCACGCAAGCTGTGTTGTTCTTTCTGACCCGATCGACCCAGGTGTCAATACTCTGTTCGACCGCCCGCTCGACATCATAGAGGGCAACGTGAGGCTCGGCACGGTATGCCTCCTCGAAAAAGGCCCCGTCCGAGGACAGAAAATCATCAAGAGCACCTCGGGGACGATGTTTAGGGTTAAAAGGGGTGTCGGTAGGATTGATGTCATGATTAGCGAGAGCGTTTCGAAGGTAGCCGCCACTACCCAAGAGCGACAGCCGAATGTCTCGGGTTAGATCAAGCTGAGAGGGGGTCCAGACTGGGGATACACGCTGAGCAGCCTGCACCTGTCCCCACCTCTTCTCAATGACCGATCGGAGAGAATTGCATGTCTGCAACACAGTATGGGAGAGCCAGTCAGGCGCGGAAGAACCCAGTTTCCGTAAGCGTCGGCTGATTTTTGCTGACATGGAGTGGAGTACATCATTTGGGAGGTCTGCAGAGATCTTCTTCTGTGCGAGATGACACATGAAGAATAGCATGAATTCCTTGTAGGTACGATGCCCGAGATTAGACCGATCCAGTGAAGTCTGAAGGGTAACTCTGATAACGAGCCAGAGCGACGAGCGCCGCCACGGTAACTCCGAGTTGTTCCATACAACGTCATCACCCACACGTTTGCTAATGCGGACGATGTTGGCAGGGCTACCGACACTTCTCAAGATTCCGGTAAGCAACTCGGTGATATAACGTGGGTGGGTGGTGTCTCGGGTTTCGACAAGGGTTGACTGCGCCTTTCGACTTGTTGGAGCGGCATCAAGGATATCGTCGTTCATGTGAACGAGGAAATTCACTAATTCGGAGAGAAAACTTTCGTCTTCAAACACGATATTGGGGACCTCGATGGCTGGTCCAGGATATGAGCAGATGAGCTTGCCTTTCGTAGTCATCACATCCTCAGCCTTCGGGGATACCTCGAACGACTCGAAGATGGTGACACCTCTCTGCTTTCTGAAAACGACCGCCACATTCTGTGCTCGAATAAGGAATGATAGGACATCTACACGTTGTGAGTGTCTATGATATTGTGGGGGGTCGAAAGCTTACCTCCAATGTCCATGCCGCTCAGCTGAGAAACAGTACAGAACTGGTCTAGACTTTCAAACTGAACAGTGGCCTGCAGATTGTCCAACATTCCTGAGATGCGATGCCACTCAGGTAGGTTGGCTTTGTCGACGTGGCCACTGTAGATATGCGCAACAGAGGCGATTGCACCAGCTAGAGAACAATCGTTGTGGAGAGTGTGGTCATCCCCATCGGGAAGTTTGAGAGGAAGAAACACGTGCGTAACGATATATTCCAATGTACGAATGTCCCCAGGGTCAAGGTTGGAGTAAGACATGTGAGAGATGCACGATAATGAGATTGGGTTTGGTGTTCGATAGTAGGGCGCTGAAGGAAAGGGGAAGGAGCAAAGCACATGTACTAGGTTTTGCCCTTATATTCGTTGATCTGTGGCAGAGAAGTTATCATCCGAACAGCACAGGATGGACCTACAACATTATCAATAACTTGGGCGCAACTCGAGGCCCGAATATGCTGCAGATAAGGGCCATGACTCTGCTGTTGCGCTAATTTTCATGTCCGCAGTCGGACTGCACCCACAATGAGACCGAAAGAAGACAAAGTCAAGCTGGAACAACTCGCCTGCAAGTTACCAGGCCCACTTGCTTCTAAGGTGTACTGGCCGGAGCCTCATGGAAGAGGAACTCGAACGTTTTGCGAGATGGAATGACGATCCCGCGGAGTCAACACGGAGTACGGTAGTGGGATGACAACGCGGAGATTTTGGCAGCTGGGGATTTTGGATTTATTTCTCAGCTTCCAGCACCGCCGTGACTCGAGTCGATAATTCTCCCCTCTTGCCGCATCGCGGACACTCTGCTACATCTTTTATCGACATGTCCACTGCTTCCTTCACGGCCTCGCGTACACCAGCAGGCACCTTGTTTGAAGACCCACACTGACATTTAACCTATTTCGTCAACCTCGCCGTTGACCGCATGTTGCTACGTACCCGGAAATTAACAACGTGACTCGAGGCTGCATTCCCAGGAGTTCCACACTCTTTCCTTATCCTGCCGCTGAAGATCCTGAACATGTCCTAATCGGCATCGCGCCAGATCACAACACAGTTACCTGTTCCCACCTATCATCAAGTAACTTACCCCGCGAACATGACTGTACGTCTCTGGCGCAGCGTCGGAAAGCCATTCAGGCCGAGCTTCCTCAAGCGTCGACTGATCTTAGCTGATTTGAATGAAGCAGATCATTAGAGAGGCCAGCTCGGATGGCTTCCTCCGCGAGCCTAGCGAGGAAGAAGAGGAACGCCTTGTAGGAATCGTCTCCGTGAGGAAACGGCTCCAGGGTAGTCTGCGACACAACCCTGATGACGCGCCGCTCGACGTCGACGTCGTCGCTGATACGTTTAGTGATGCTGGTAGCAGGGCGATCCACTGCCCGCAAGATGCCAGGAAGTAATTCAGCGATGTACCGTGGGCTGGTAGTGCCTCGGCGTTCGACGGTGGGGCGTTCTGCCAAAAGAATCTACGTGAAAACGTCAAGCGCATCTTCGTCGATGGCCGGTCCAGGATACGACATAGAGTTCACCGCGGGGATACCTCAAAGCTGAATACAAAGTCAAGTCCTACTTCGTAAATACAACCGCGGGATTTTGAGCACGGATGGAGACCGCGCGAATATATCTGCATGTTTTTGAATCGTCAGCGCGAGATTCTGAATTACACAGAACGCGCACCTCCGGGTTGCATCCCGGCGAAGTGAGTTCTGATGCAGCCTTTCAGACTGGAAGAGTGACTCCGAGGTTCACCAGCATTCTTGCGATAGCGAGCCTCTTGGACTGAGTTATCATTGCATCAGAGTTGCAAACAGCAGCAACACGGGATGTTTGCCATGTTAATTTTATTCAGGGAAGACGAGGCACTAATCATTTGAGAGTGACAGTGCCCACCCAATTGACGTGCATGGCATACGCAAAATCCAGAAGCTCGCAACCGACAAAGAGAAGCAGACTCAGGATGTCGGCACTATTCTTTGGGCTTCCGGGGAACCTAATCCTTGGGGCCCATCTGCAACCAAATACGTTTCCTACCACACCCTGTGACGGCGACATTTTCTCACACAGCCATGCAACAGAACACCACCAACAGATTCTATCCCTCAATACAGATGACGAGGCCACCTGTATCGATGCCGAGCGTTGAGCACTCCACGTGGAGTTCCAAAATAAACCATACGATGTGTGCCACGCCTCGAATGTTGCTCGAAGAAATGTTAATGTTGCAACACTATGCAATTTTGGACGTTGCGCGCCTGCACCCCTCTGGCACGCTAAGCTCTTGATGGATCCTTTTCATTCTTGTCGTGAGTTGGAGGCAAGGTATTTCTCCACTTTTCTTTGCATTCCGTTGATCTCACTCTGTCGGAACTATTAGCTTCACACCACCAACAGTGTTTGCAACTCCTGCGCGGTGAATATTTCCGAGTGCTCGATCCTACCGCGATACTTGGTTTCCGACTTCCGAATGCGATCACTTGGGAGGACGATCAAAGAAAAAAGGCAAGGGAAAAAGTCCACAATACAAAATAGATACAACTGCGTGTTCAACAACATCCACGAATCCGTCCAAGCCCACGAGAGCACCGGAGAAACTTGTCCGACTCTCACCACGTTTGTAGAGCGGTTGACGGGTTGACGTTGGGAACCGCAAGAACATACGGTCGGTCCAGGTCCCGACTCGGAGCGACATATATTATCATTCAAGTCATCGGACCACATTGGCGACGACCTTTGATCACATACATATGCGTTTTGCATAGCACCTAGCACGAAACTCGACAAGTGCATGACATCCGAGGCCGACTATCTACTGCTCATTATTTCAATCATATAGCCACATAATGATTATAACAGATTGCGATGCACTAGAGTACAACATGGGTGACGCGTCTAGTAGTAATAGAATAAGTGAGCCATATCTAATCACAAACCATATATTCGTGTGTTATGTGTCCTTCTGCTATGTTACATAGTAAAGCGGAAAGATAGAGAATGCTGTGATGTGTGCAAGATGAATAACAAATGGTGAATAGCAAAAGACTTTTGTATCCGAAAGAATACCCCTCGACACCCCTCTACGATGGATTACTGGCAGATTTTTACAGCCCGCGCGCCTCGAGACGGTTGCGGAAGATTTTTTGGAAACCAGGAACGTGGTCAAAGTCCATGAGCGTGTAGTGCTGCCCGGGAACATCGGTGTACGCGGGCTCGCCACGGCTGTAACCTGTCCAAGGCTTGAGCTGCTTGTTCAACCAGTCCTCCTTGCTACCACGGAGCGGGTTGGCATAGAACACATCGACCGACGCTGAAATCAAATCCATCTCAGTACGGATGGGCAAAAGAGCGAAGACGATCGACTCACAAACGGAGCTACTCGGGTCGTATGTCTTACCACACTCGATCAGCGAGCCTGCGATGTCAACCCAGTGGTCGAGCTTCTCGGGCGTGAGCTGGAGTTCCAGGAGACGCTCGGGAGGAGACAGCTTCCAGACGACGTCGAGCTGCTCCTTGCGCGTGAGGGGCCTCAATGCTGGTGCGA